>CAEGAE010005786.1:0-12714 GCA_903067095.1 Girardinus metallicus | reverse complement strand
TTAATGCTAACGCTATAGCCACCGGAAGTTGTCCAACCCCACATCCGCTTTAAAACGCGGAAGCGTGAAAAAGGTCTATTACAGCGTTTGATTTTAAAAACTGATACATATTTCATAAAATTTGAAAACACATACAGGGATTGATTTCTGTTCATTTAGATCATCACTGTATACATCTAATTCTGAAACCTAAGTATCTTAGAGTTCAGAATATATTGTATATATTTTTGACTTGGAAAGTTTTGACTCCACTGCCCTGACACTATCACTTAAGAGCTGTCTAGCAGACAATGACCGACATTGAGGATAAACCAAAAGAGCTCATTGTTAAAGAAGTTGAGTGTTTATTCCAGTGAATGTTGAGTGGCAGGAAAAAATGTGTTTGAAAAACGTTATACAAGCTATAACCTTGAGAAGGTGTTGAAGTTTTGGGGAGTCTGGTAGGATGTTTACTGGAATCAAAAGTCACCACACAAAGATGTATCCAGGATGGAGAGTAAAACTGTTCAGCCTGGAGAGAACAACAGAAGCTTCTTGGTCCATCATGTTTTAAGTAGTTCAAAGTCAGTGCAGACAAATTTTAGTGAACATGCTGATTTAATTTTCATATTCTGTGGAAGTATTTGGGTTTTGTAACCAGACACTCCTTAGAATATTTACTGTTCAATGTTTACTTGACTTGTGGGTAATTTTATGGATTCATCTGTATCCCAAACCTATAGTGGCCATTGACTTTGTTTCTCATCTTTATATATATATATATATATATATATATATATATATATATATTTTGATAATCTGTTGCTTTTCAATACTTAATATATTTCTCGGTTCTATTGGTCTTCCAGTAATTAAGACTAGTTATAGTTGGTCAAAAAAATCAATAATAAAACAAATAACTTGAACTCGTATGTTTAATCTAAAATTTCCCAGTTTTGAATGCACATTTTCCTCCTTATCTCTTAGATTGGTGGCAAGCTCAGCAACAGTGGCTGATAACATTTGACCACAATGGAAAACGGTTAATCATTTTTTAATAAATCAGTCTATTTCAAGTTACTTGGGAAGGGACAGTATGCCTCACATTTGTGCTGGACTTGGAGCTACTAAAAGTTTTTTTTGGGGTGAATTATTCTTGGATTCTTGGTTGAAAGATGTGAAACAGTTGCCTTTCAACATGCCTTTGTACCATCTGATGCCTCATCTGTGCCAGTCTGGAGATGCTGAGTCATGTTGAGACGGGTAAGTAAGATGGTTAGAAGCAAAACAACTCAGAGGAAAAAAGGCTCGACAGCCAAAGGTTATTTTGGACTGAGCTTAAGCTCAAAAACTCACAGGGTCTGGTGCACAACTGTTTCCACTGATTTATTCAGAGTGAATACGTGGTGAGCCAAGTGATGCTGGAAGCTAAACATGTAGGGAACATTTCAGATGCTACGTGCTCCCCCGCTCTGGGCTGCTTGACCGCAGTTAGAATTACCCCTGAGTTTTCTGAGGTTCTGTACCAGGAATTTGCATATGCAATTTGCAAGAAGTGTGGGGAGAAAGTCAAATCAAGTTAAAGGAGAAAAAATATTTGGGAATGAATGACAGGAGATATAAACCTGAACATTTCTGGTGCCTTTGTGATTTTGTTTATCCATCCAGCAAGGAACGGTAAACAAAGGAACTCTATTTAAATTGTAACCTTTTTTCAGTAAAGAAAGAGAAACAGAAGTGAAAACTATGATTATTTAAGTCAAATCACACCACAACACACTGTATGAAAAAACCCAAAAGTAGTTAGTTAGGTGTTGTAAGATCACTCTGAATTGTGGTGAAAATGAAGCATAGTTTTCTTGGGGAGAATATGCTGTAGTCTGCACTCAACACCACTGTCAGGTACTTAATACCTTCGCTTGAATTTGGTAGAGCTGAAATGACTGCATAGTGTAGGGACATATACAGTATTACAGATTTGCAGCAACACGTTTCACATGTGTACAACCTAGCAGTTTGACCTTGATGCAGTCATTATACAATAAACACAGCAATTATTAAACACCTTGCCAGAACAGAGAATCAAAACCTGTATACAATGAAAAAGAGATCTCAAAACACCATCTTAGTATTTCGGTTTTCATAGCAGAGTGTCTCTCAGTCTTCTCTTCACAGTCAACTTTACAAAATCATGCATCACCGTCAAATAAACAACCACAGTTAATTCTTACTTTCATCCGACAGTTTAAAAATCAGCTGCCAATTAAAACTTTCTTCTCATTTAGATTCCTTATTCTTCCAGCAATCACAGTGATCCCACATCGCTTCATATACGTCAAGCTAAGTTGTGGGCAGTTGTCTCAGATCTCTGCTCTACCTTTCCCAGACCTGTTAATACACACTGCGGATGTGAAACTGACTTCTGTGTATAACTGTACATCACACCTTAAGCCCTGTCATCACAGTTCTTTTAATTAGGCCTGAAGAAGTGAATGTGTCATTGTGTGTGCATAGATATGTGTGTTTGTGTGTGTGCGCTCTTGCTGTGATATCTAATCAAAAACTTGTCATAATCAAGTCTATAGCTGAAACAGGAGATGTAGGCAACTATACGTGCATCAGATGAATACATCTAATTAAGAAAAGCCACATCTTGATTGTTATAATGACTTTAGCTTTGTATATTCACTCCTTTATACGTTATAAAACTATGCTTTGCTTGGTATATTACAGAGCATAAGGCTAAACAGAAAAAAAAACAAGTTTTGCATGAGTGCTACTGGCTTTCTAAAACTTCTGATTTAATGGATCTTTATGATTAGATTTAAAACTATTTTGTTGCACATGTAGTATTATGTGTTAAAAATTTCCTTAGTTCATTCCTTATTTGATGGTAGATTGAACTATAACTCAATAGAGCCTTTTGGTAATTTTTAAAGATATTATCAATTTTCTTAACAGTCTTAACACCGCGTTGGGAGATCTTCAGAAAACTAATGGCTAGCTAAATGTATTTATACATATCCTGTTAAAAATACTTCTGCCTGGATAATAATGTCTTCTCTGCTATTTTGGAGCCTGAAAAGTCAGCTATTAGCTGGCTGAATTAGCTTCCATAAGAGCATAGCGAACCTACAGTGTTTATCAACAGATGCACCGATTCTTGCTCCTTGTTGTAAACATTTGTTTTGAGACAAACTTCCATTAACTACCATGAAAGATTGATTTTTCCCTTTACAAAGCAATTGAACACAGCTGGCTGGTAACTTGCAGCAACAAGCTGTTTTGTATGTTTATATTACAGAAAAAACATAAAAATTGTAAAAGGTGTTTAGCCCACCAGAAGTGTATAACAGAAAGTTTTTGTCTCTTTAAAACTGTGGCTTTGTACAATTGTTGTATATCTAGAAATTAAAAATTGGCCAGTATCTGTCAGTCAGGAGTTTAACATAGCATCTTTTGTCACTTCCTACAGCAATCAGCTATGCTGCAGGACAGGAGATTTAGTTTATAATGCTTTTACTATTTCGCTAGCTTTTTGTCTCTAGCTTTTGCTCCTCATTCATTCCTTAAATAGCCCATTTACAACATAAATAAACAAAAAGAGACACTTCAACAGCTGAGTAATGAATTACAGGTGTTGTTGACAAGTGTACTGACAAATTCAAATCACTGATGGTGATGAAAGAGATTAACACGTCGTACTGAAACAAAACCTTTTCCTCAAGGCCTTAGCTAGCAAAAGTCATATTGACAAATTGATAGTGAAAATTGCTTATTTGATTGACTTGTTAATGGTAAGTAAATGAATTCTGAAACATCAATTTCAGAACTGTTGTTTTCTACTGATGATTATTTTAGTCATTCTCATTGAATTACAGTTTTGATGGTGTCAGTCTCTGGTAAGAAGTGGGCTCAGTTTTCCGAGCTTCTGTTGTAGTATTCATAAAATCCAAACTTCTCCCTCTTTCTCCAACCTCCTTTCATGTCTCTCCTTTCATCTTGCCATCTCTTCCTCCTTCAACTTCCTGTGTTAGTTTAGTCCTGCTCCTTCCAGTCGCACAAAAACCCACACTCACATACACTCATGTCTTCGCTCTCAGCTCCAAATTATGGATTGAGCCGATCCACTAACAGGAAGAGAAGAGGGAGCCAAAGTGTCACATATCAGACAGGACAGCTTGAGAGAAGTGGAGGGGACAAAAACAGAGGGAAGAGGAGAGAGGAGGGGACCTCTTATTGAAATGGAAATAGAACAGGCCAATTAAAACATTTTACTGTGAGCTTGTTTGCGTCTCCAGCTCAGCACTCAAAGATTATATATACAGCACATTAAGGGGTAATGAGAATGAATAAATTGAACTCCTCAATTATCGTGCCACCACTGGGTCTCAGCAGTGACAATGTTCTTCTTAATTGTAATATAAATAAATATAATTCTCCTGCATGAAGTAAGCGCATCCATCTTTAAATCCCAAATCACTGAGAGTGAAAGAGAGGGAATGGTTACAACAGAGATTTTGTATAATGCATTAGCAGTATTTAAGTACGGCACACTTTCTGAAGCATTGTAGTATTCACATGGTAAGGGTCTTTGGTTTTTCCAAAACATAAATCTTACTAAAGGCAAAGATCCTAAGCTAGATTTAAAGTCTTCAACTAGTTAGTAACTATTTGTAATTCATTGTCTTGTATCTAAAAGGACACTGAACTAAATCAAGAATAATGACTCCGGATGCGCCACTGCTATACTACAAAGCTGTTGCAGAACTGAAGAAAAATAAGAAACTGTATTTTTATTTTGTTCAATTTTATTTTAAGAACAACAGATGCCATTCTATACTTGATAATTCTAGGTATTTTAATACCCCCTCTGATAGTCTTGGCATTGATCAAGTTGCCCAAAAAAAAAGTCGTGGTCTGTTGTCCATGTCCAAATTCAGAAAAGATCCTTATGGATCTGGTTGTTCTAAACAACCATGTTCCGACAATGTTTGCAGGTATAAAATGTTGACATATTTGATTCGTATGGTTATTAGAAGGTAGCCTTGTCTTTGAATAGATGGCAAATCTAACTGTTTTGGAGTTCTAGCATCGTTCAGATGGCTCTGACTTCATTTCAGTGCTTACGTTTCATCTATTTAGGTAAATGGAATATACTAATACTAACTATAATTAGTTGCTTTTTACTGCATTGGCTCACAGTGTTTTTTTTCTCCACCACAATCCACAGCCTACATTCTTGTCGGAGTCCCTGATTTAAAAACTTCCCACTTTTCTTTTATGAGAACTCATCAGCTTTGGTTTATTACATGGCATAGATTGCATTTACAATTGAGGCACACATGCAGTCAAAACTAAGAATCTATCCATCACTATATGGTTAATCTAATTTGAATGAGGATGAATTTGTTACCCTATTCAGCAATTTCAAGCTATAGAACTTTTGAAAACATATTTTACACAAATGACACATTTTTAACAGCACACACCCAAAAAATAGAATAAAGTTCATTAGATGGCATAAGGGGATCTTGTGCCCCAGGCATTTAATTATACTTTACTTACACTCTACTTACAGTTTACTTAATGATTAAATTTACTCTGCCTGTAAGTGGTAATAGTGTGATAGTTAATTGCTTAAAGGAGAACTATTATGTATTTTCAAGGCACATAGTGCCATTTCATAACACAGTCAAGTAGCTATGTTACATTCAGTTGTTATGAAAATTGCTGCATATATAAAAAAAAAAAACTTAACCCTTTCATGCATAGTGGTCACTGAAGTGGGCAGGTATCGAAATCCTACTGTAGAGGATTTCGATCATAATTCATGCATGAAAGGGTTATAAGAAATTTGATTCAGCATTATGGCCATATCTGCCACCTTGAAATTGGCCTCTGTCTCTTTAAGAACGTCCTCTTATTTCCAACACTCCTTTCACCACATCATTACAACAATGCTTCTCCAGACCATCCATCGATTCCATTTACAGCCATTATTAGGAGCGTTGTAGTTTATATGATAAGCTCAGCAGACATGCAGTTCCACCAGCTTTGGATAAAAAGGCGGCGCATTGTATGAGGAGGTGTGTAAGGACCCCTGAATGACTAATATGAGTGATTAAAAGGATTTCTTAGAGATGCGTGAATGAGTCAATGCACCACACTAGTTCTGTGTTTGATAAGGAAATGACATTATAACATAATGTAAAGCTCAAACAGTCAATTTTGCAAAATACCCTTGCTTTAACATTAAATGTGTACCAAGAATCTGTAGAAGAGCATAACAGGTTGCACGCATTGAGACATTACATTGAAGGAACATGGGCTGAAGCAGCCTTTCTCATGTTTTTTTTTTTTTTTTCCCCTCTCTGCTCCAATATTGTTTAGCAATAATATGTTTAACAATGCAGATCAGAGTGTGAAAACCTAAGAGAACTCCTCCAGTTATCCTGTAAAGGTTGTGCATTTTAATGATTGTTTCAACATTTGCCAAGGAAAAGACCTCCCCTAAATTCCTTGCCACCTTCCTATTCTTATGGGATAAAAAACACCCTTGTTGGCCTTCTCAACCCTGTCTGTAGTTTAGACATCAAAGATCAAGAAGTCTCCAGGGATCTAATTTACAATAGTAGAAGGTTTGGTGTTCCTGCGCTGTCACTGTTAAGAGAGGAAAGAAAATGTGAAAGGTTTGTAAGTATAATGCTTTGCACACAGAGCATACCTCTTTCTTTTCTTTGCTCCATTTTTTTCCACGCATGTATCTCTGTTTGTGTTTGGTGATCTGTTCACTTAAAGTCAAGAGTTTCTCATGACATCAGGCACAAGTTGCAGGTTATTTTTATATGGAGCGAGTATTCAGATAAGTTGACTGACCCTAGATGCTCAGCAGATTCTACAACCAGTCACTACATTAAATCTGACAAACTCAAGCCTCAAGCAACAGTTGGAGATTTTACAGTTTAGCTCTATTTTTTGACCAAAACGAAAAAAAAAGTCACTCTGTTGCTATCTGACCAGACAGAACATTATGCTCCAGGGCCGCAGGTTGCAGATTCTTTGTCTATTGTATAACTTCTCAATAAATACATGACAAAATGCAAAAAAGCTATATTTTTCACAAGGCACTGTATATAGTTTACTCCTCACCAATGAAATGAGGTTTCTTGCCATCATAGCTTGTCCTAGTCTATTTTAAATGAATGCACTCCAAGTCAAAAGTGAGACTATGATTTGTTGAGTGTTGCTAGCTGCCTTAGGAACATAACACAGAGCATGCCCAGTTGGTTCATGTCCTGTTCTTAATGAGGTGTACTTTGAAGACAATAAGCAGCGCTTTAAAATATGGAAGATAAAGCTTGTTAGCACCCCTAGCAGTGCTAATTTAGACTGACATCTATTATGGCATATAAGAAAAGAGAGAAAAATATGGTAAGAATTTATATAGTGTCATCTAAAGTAAAAAAAAAAAAATCCTTTGAACATATATAGTGCTGCCACAATTTTCTGGTTGTGCTGTTTGAGACCTCTGCTCTCTGTCTCCTTCTCTGACAGCCTCTTAGATGAATGCTCTCTACTTTCTCGAGCTGACTTTGTTGTTTTCCCAGGCAACCATGTGCAACTAGGCTAATGAGTACATTTAGCTGGAAAATGCTGAGGTAACACTTTCATCACAATCTGTGTGTGGATGTGTGTGCAAGCAGTCTAGGATTTCTATATGCACTTGTGTGTATACATTTGTGTGTATCGTGTTTATTAGGGTCAGAGTGTGAGACAGAAGTTTTATCTGAAAAAAAAATCTGTTTTTTAGTTTAAAAAAAAATATTACAGATCCATCCTTCTTCTTGCATCACACCTTTTGATTTAGAGCAACCTTTTTGGTTCACACTTCCTCTCTCCCTCTAAAGATTCTCTAGAAAGTTGGGTTTGATGCACTGGCATTGCACATTTTCACCTGTGACGTCAACTCAATATCACACCTGTGTATGCTTCATTTTGCCCACTCGACGTCATAGATGTTGCCTCCATTTCGAACTGAACTTGCTCCACTGAAATACCAATTGAAAAGGCAGTCCGAGAGGCAAATTCTCATGTTATAACATGGTCAGTTAATCTTTTATTAAGAAAACTTGTTTTTAAAAAAGATTTCATGTAAAAGTAAAGTACTGGTTCATGATTTAGCAGAACACTGAATTCCATACCATCAATCCCAGCATACATGCACTATTAAGAATGGGAGCTAGTCTGAAGCAACACACAGTACTTGATGTACAAACAGCCCTTCATTTCAGCACATTTAAAACCACAAAGCACATTTTTTCAATCAAAACATCAACAAACATAGCTGATGGGAAACAGTCTTATAGCAGCTATACCACTGTAAAGAGAAAACATTTTTTAATACTAACCAGAAGATTGATTACCCTTGTTGTATGCATGAGTTGTAATTATAGGTATTTCATTCTAATTCCACTTTTGTACTCTTACTTACTTTCATCCTGTTGTATCATTTTGTTCTTTCTTGAATTTTTTCTACTGAGGTCCACAAGACTAGTTTTTCAGTGTTAAAATTTGTGTTTTTAATTCTCCAAATCAAGCAGCTTTCAGCAGTAATGCACTCCGGAAAAGAAAAACTTATCTCTTGAGAGCTTTTAATATGACAGGAAAGTTTCAAGGCATCAACCTGACGCATTAAATGGTTCATATGAATTATGTCTAAAGACAAAACGCAAGAGTTTGATTTTGATTCTCAGTTCTGCACTTAAGCAGAAGCAAAGTTATTCTTGCTACACTTTTTGTTGATTTCAGTTCAGCAAAAAGTGAATCCAGTTCTACGCTCTTCCTTGTCTTTGTGAGCATTGATGTACATTTGTCTTCTCTTTTGATACTTCTCTGAGCATCTGTTCTGTATAGCGCTAATGGTTCCACTCTTTCACAGAAACATTACTCACATAAATGTTTGAAGCATCGCTCTAAATATAAACTTCAGGAGAAGCTTTTTGTTTCTAATTCCCTGCACTGTATAATTACTCTACATTTATTGCAGAAAATGCATTAATATAGTTTTAATTAGACAAGATGTTGATGTAAAACCAAGCTGCATATAAACCATTGATTTTATCTTAGGACAACAGAATAAATAATTAAGACTTGTATTGCAATGGTTTTAGTTTTGATAAACATTACCAAAATAGAATAAACTCAGTCTTATAGAGGTAATGTTATAAAAATACAAGATGTATTCATTTCATAAATGTAGTGTGCTGTAAAAAAAACAAAAAAAAAAACAAAAAAAAATAGAAGAAAAAGAAGAGTCTCTAATTAATGGTAAAATACGGTAAAATATTCCAGTGGTTGCCAGAATTTTACCTTGTAAATATGGCAAGATCCGAATTTATATGGTTTCCAGAAATACGGTAAGAATACCATGAATTTTGTAATAAATTTCAGACTTTTATTAACAGTGTGGTGGTATTAGAATATAGTAGAATACTATCCCTTAATGTCCTACAATGAGGAAAATGTTGTGCAACTGCAGCAAAGTAACAGGTAATCAAAACAAGTAAATTCACACCAAGACAGAAATATGCCATATATAAAAACAAGGCAAAGAACATAGTGTGCATACAGGAAGAACAAAAATTTAATATAAATACTGTGAGATCATGAAAAAAATTACTAAAGTTACAGTTACTTGTTGCTTTAAGAATACATTTATCTGTTCACTTGCATGTACATACAGTCACCAACAACAAGGGTCACTGCACTCGCTAGAAGCAAAATAAACCAATTACAAGGAAATTTGTGCTCAGCAAGCCATGAAAATGCCATATCATATCATGCAAACAGAACAAACAGATGCTGTTTTAGCACACATGAATTACGTCTTTTGAACATTTTTTGAGTCACTCCAATTTTCCAGGGTAAACATGGTGACAGAAAACACATTTTAACAAACCTATAGCCGTGGGAATCTCTGTTACACTAGTTAAAAGGACTGCGTTGGAGTTTGGCAACATTGTGTGAGCGTTTCCAAACTACATGAAGCTAAAATGCTCACAGTAAAGCATCATTCAAAAAACACAAACATGCAAATTTGTATCCACTGACACACAGACTGTAAGTAAACACCAACTGAACTGTGTTATGACTGTGGCTAAGATTCAGAAGCTGCTGTTACAAAACAACTGGGCATATTTTACTGTCAAAAACTAATGGGGAACCAATTGAAAACTATTCAATTATGTTCAAATCAAATTTTGATGCTTTGCCAACAAAAACATTTTTTTAGCAATACAAAACAAAACAAAAACAAAAAAAACAAGGAATAAATAACGGAGGTCCATTTATTGCTTATTGTTAAGTTCCTGAGTAATTATGTTTTACTTTTGACATTTACCTGGGAGTGAAGTTCCTTTTCCTCCACATTGGAAGGAGCCAGCTCAGTTGGCTCAGGAGTCTTGTTAGATCGCCTGCGGAACAAATCCCTAGTCAGGTGTTCAGGACACTTCCTAGTGTCGGAGGAGACCCAGAGGAAGGCCCAGGACAGACCGGAGAGTCTGCTGGCCTGGGAACACCTCGGGATTCTCCTGGAGGATCTGGCCCAAGTGGCTGGAGAAAGGGAAGCCCAGGCTTCTCTCCTTAGGCTGCCCAGTCCTGGGTTAAGCAGAAAATAATGAGTGAACATTTTTTGCAACGACAGTTACAACAGAACAAAACATAAACATTAGTAATATTAAAATAATAGAATGAAAAAAAACAAACACTTAAGGTGGCAAAATCAGTCCTATATATTCGGGAGCATTGTTCAGA
The DNA here is from genome assembly GCA_903067095.1 of Girardinus metallicus. Lineage (NCBI taxonomy): Eukaryota > Metazoa > Chordata > Actinopteri > Cyprinodontiformes > Poeciliidae > Girardinus > Girardinus metallicus. Next base: position 1,920 of record CAEGAE010005786.1, on the reverse strand, counting down.
GTGGATACCTAAAACTTGCAACAACAATAACATTTTAAATTGTTTTGATTTGTAGAGGAATAAAGACAAAATACATTTTGTCTTCATAGATTTTTAAACATCATGCTTGATTTTACATAAGTTATGAATGGTATCTGTTGCCTCTCTGGACAGCTAAAGATATAAGCGGGAAAAACCCGTTCATTAGCCTTACTATGTAACAGCTATGTTTATTTTTGAAGAGAAAAACGGTGGATTAGTCACATGCAAGCTGCTGCATACATGATATTTAGGCATTATTAGTGTTTATACTGTTAGAGCAGGTCATAAAATTTTCAAGAGTTCAAACTTCAACTATGGTTAGTTTTGATGTCAATTTATGGGCTTATTAGGGACTTAGGGAAAAAAAAGACAGTGAAAAACATACGGAGAGGTGCCAGAAGCTCAAAGTGAGAAAATAATTTACCCTCCTCATCTGACACTGGTTCAGTGTCTACAATTTTCTAAGATGCTGCATCTAATGTACTTCTGGATTGAGAAGCCTGAACTCAGAATCACCGAGCTGCCTCCAGGTTTACTTTGTTCTCATCCCTTTTTATGCATTCCACTTTTTGTCTTGTTGGCTTTGAAATTGTTTCACATTTCCTTCATTTTCTGCTCCTTTTCTCCTTTCCACCTTCTCATATAACACTCTCTAGGAGGGGGTGGGATACCTATAATAACAAGACCATTAATCATTCAAGTTAACTTTTTTTAACCGACCAACTTTGTTGAATTTGACAGCAGTTGAACTGAATTTATGTTATTTTGACTGTTTGGACTTTGGGGAATGTTGAACATTTATTTACACTCATTTCAAGGATTGCTCATTTAAACATGTTATTGGTTCTCTCTAACTCTTACAGTATAACCTGATTTATTTAGGCTATTATTGCTCCCCGTTCCATCCTAAAACCTAAATTATGTACTCGTGTTTGGCACCATTTTTCCTGTTAAAGTCAACCTTGATTAGTACTGATGGCTTGTAATACATATTATCATTTGTTATCTTACTTCATAAAGGGCATTTAGTGTGTTGTGTAGAATTTAATTAGACTCCATACTTTGGAAAATTTTAGATTTTATATAAAGAAAGAATATCAATACTTTTCTTTTGCTTGAGATCCATACAGTTGGCATTAGACTAAACAAATGTGCAAAATTTGTCTCATTTCACAGTGTATGGCCTTACAAAAGCCATAGTACAAACTCAGTGCAATAAATAGCCTCTTTCTGAAATGTACCTTATGTTATTTTGATATTCACACTTATTTTTGAGGACTCGCACATTTCTTTTTTTGCTGGAAAAGTTAACTTACTAACATTTCTGGAGATATCGTCTTCCATATTTGTGATCTATTTGCTGTATTATTGTGTTTGTCTGCCTCCCTCAATAAAATGTCCTGGAAGCTACGAGGATGGAGTCATGCAGCATACAGGTGAAACCAGATATTTAGAGACATTTGTATTGTGTAAAAATACATATTCTGTTTTTCTCACTGTCTGGCATCAAACTAAACCTTTCCTGATTTAACTCAGTTTGGAGAAATAAAGTTGCTAAATACCAGAATAATTAACGTGTTTTTTTTATATATAAAAACAAATAAATTTTACATACAAAGAATAATATGCTTTTAAGCAATTTATGAAAGCCCAGATGAGGCTGAATTAGTTTTCATTGCATTGTTTGAGGTATGAAAGTACTGCATTGCTTGCATTGTTCTGACAATTTATCCTTCTGGAATTTCAGACATGTTGTCAGTAGTTTACAGAAAAAAAGAAAAATGTTCATTTTACTCAAACTTCATAGAAAGTAAAATCTGAGAAATTGATTATTTTAAATGGTCTCTTATCTCTTATTTTTCTACCATATATATATATATATATATATATATATATATA
>CAEGAE010005771.1:0-42054 GCA_903067095.1 Girardinus metallicus | reverse complement strand
TCTAATCTTGTGATGAGTCATCTAAAATTGTGTAATACATAGATCTTGCACACAGCACTGCCAAATCTCAGCGTCAAATCTCAGCGTCTCTGACCTGAATCAGGGAGTCGAAGGTCTTCTTCTGGTGATGCTCAGGGATGATTTCTGTCAGAAGGGCATACTCACTCTGAGCCAGCTTAACGAAGGCACTGATACAGTGGATGTAGGAGTCGATCTCGATGTCCAGGACATCGTCTTTCCCTGAGAGGTGAAAAACAACAGCTCTAGTAAAACGTCTGGTTTACAATACTGAGCATTTTAGCTGCCCCCTTTTTTACTTTATGTTTTTCTCCCATACATTAAAAAATCTGATTTCTGCAGGTCTTTGATAAATTAACGGACTTTAGCTGCTTTTCATTCATTTTAAGTCACCATTTTTAGAAAAAATTTATTTTTCTTATAGTATCAGCTACCTAACTCTGACCGATTAATTAAATATATATATATATATATTTAAAAAAAAATTATATATATATATATATATATATATTTTTTTTTAACTTCAGTAAGGTCATTAGCAAAGAGCCATATAAAAAATAAAATAAAAACAAACTCACGAAAACTATAAAATGCCCTCAGAAAAAATATTATCAGTTCTAATGAGATAACATGATGATGTTTACAATAGCAAAAAAAAAAAATAATGTTCAGTGTTATTATTAAGAACACTCATTTTGGTTGTAGTTTTATTACCACACAAAATAAGCATAGTCTTACATAAAATGTATTACTTGAATCTGTATGTTTACAATTTGGTAATTGTTGTGATATTGCTTTTATTGTCGATTTGCATACAATTTATGTTATCATTATAATTATTATTATAAGAACAGCCATTAAATAATTTTACCTGAATTTGCCTGCACTGTATTATAATAACTTAGTCATAAGTATATCTGTAAAACTGAATCTGGCAATATAAAGTGAACTAATTTGAACTTGACTTGATTCTATATAATTAGATAGGCAAATATAATTATGATGATGCGACATTTGTGTTTTAAACAAACTTTGAAATATTTGTGCATTTTTTTCTACTTCTGTTTTTGCCATCATAGAATGCTATACCCGATAATACCAGCTGAAGCACTAACAAGAAAAGTTGGAGGATTATCGCTCCACAATGGAGCATGTCTGCCTTTTTGGAAGAAAAATATAAAGACATGAGGGATTGATCAGGATTTACACAATTACATGAAGCAGTCTGTATTGAGGTATAGTGACAATAAGGGTTGCATCTGCAGGCCGAAACAATGCTCCATATTCAAAACAAGAACAAAACAATAATATTTAATCCGAGGTCCACCTGTTTTTCTTTCTCTTCCCTGCTTTTTCTCATAACTCACCTGTGGTGGCCCCGTGCTTCTCATTCAGGGCGTCAGAGTGGAGTTTGACCCGCAGGTCATTATCGTAACCTGGTGGGTGGGGATGGGACAGCAGGAAGACTGGTCAAAACCACCTCGGCTCTGACCAGACTGAGGGGGAAGGGGAAGACAAACCTGACCCTGGATCAGCTGTTCCGACCACCACCAAGCACCAGCACAGGGACCAGAAAAGAAGCAGGGGAGACCCACTGAAGGCTAGGGTGAGGGCAAGGGGGGCCCCATAGGTTCATTGTTGTCTAAATCAACGAGTGTGTAAAGCTACAAGACAGAAACAGACTTCAAGTTTCACAACAGCTTTAGTTTGGTCTCACCTTTTAAAAACCACATCCTGACACACGTTTCCACTGCAGGTTATCGCTACTCTGGAAAAACCGCACTCTCACATTAAAGTAAAATATATTTTCATATGATCTCTTTTGTTTGTGTCCTCTCTTTATGCCACAGTCGTTTGGGATTATTTTAATCCCTGCACAACAAAAATAAAAATAATTTATACCTCATACAACAATGTTCTAGTATTTTAATGTCATTAAAAATCTTCTGAATTATTGATAGTTTTATTATATTGAAATCTAAGGTATAGTAAGGGTGAATGAAAACCACTCAGAATTAGAAGTAATGTTTCTAACGTAAGATCAAACTGAAATAAAAAGCAGTACAAAAATGTTGGTATTAATAATAAAACACCAGTTATGAGGTTAATTATTTCTATAAATTAGTGAAATTATGTTAAAAAGTTAAAAAAAAAAATTAGACTGAAAGTTTAATTAAAGATGAGGCCACATGTAGAAAAGATGAACATCTGTCTAAATCGGGAAATGGTGAACTTCTATGAATATAAGAATAAAATAGTTTTGGAGATATTAACCTGTATTGTTGTGGCCTCTTACCAAACTTAAAATCTCATATCACCATCATTGGTTCAAGAACTACAAATAATTTATAATAAAGCAGTGTGAAGTTACAGTAAGGCTTTCTCTGGCAGCTGCTCCAGCCTCAACAAAAAGGATTTGTGGATCCATTTCCAATCCAAAGGTGCTCTGACAAGAGGGGCTACAGTGATCAATCTAGACTTCCTGCCACAAAAAGTCATTAATTATTCATATCAGGAGGAAACTGTGAGTTGCTGTTAATAGATTTTTTTCTTTAAAGAATCAAGTTATAGAGTCTACCAGATCTCAAAAGAAAGCTTGCATTTTAGACAGTTTAGCCACCAGTTAAAAATGACCAAGCAAAAAAAAAAAAAATAAACTAAATGATAGCATTAAGTCTTTTATGGTATTTTATTAAATACATTACATTAATTTGTCTGCAAGTGTCTCAGAGCATGTTTGCTTCTCCAGTACTAGGTTTAAAGTGGCAGAAGTCTCATATGACTGCTACTGGTTAGGAAAGAGAGGAATTAAGTAAAAAATATGTGATGGAGCAAATGAAGAGTGCAGCAATGTATGACTGCATTCTTAATAAAGGAGAATATTAAAATTTGCAGCAATCCAGGAACGTTCAAACAGATTGTGAAGGTCATGGAGACCACAAGACGTTCGTTCATTAAAATTTCCTGAAAATATTTTGACATTCAATCTATGCTAAGCTGGTAGGCTTCTCGACACTGGAAACGTGTTTCTGGGTGGAACCTGATTATTGTTCAATCAAACATGGCTAATTAAGACCTTCAGAGCTGTTGTGACAGGCCCGTTTTTCTGCGTCTGAAACAGCTGCAGGAGGTAAACAGAGCGAAGAGAAGACCGAGGTGCTTTACCTTCCAAAGGAGTGAGGTTAGAACCCCCCTTTTTCCCATCCAGCCCATGCTGTGAGTACTGTTTCAGAAGGTTCTGGGCCTTGCGAATGGTCCCTGGTCCCATAGACAGACAGAAAGAGTCCAGAGGAGTGGGGCGGGGGAGGCAGCGAGGTCCAGACAGCCAAGAAACACGAGAAGGGAGAAGAAGAAAAGATAGGAGAGCTAGGAAGTGAGTGTTGAAAAGCAGACAGCACATCCCTCCACCACAAGACAGCCAGCAAAAGTATATATGGAGGGGTGGGAGCAGCCCACCACCACAGCTACACAACAGGACAACCAGGTGAAAGACAAACTAAAGCACTGACAGGACAGCTGTGCTGAAACACACAGCGCCAGGGTCATGGAAGAGAATACACAGGTTAGGTACAGCCTTCACAATTAATACAGTCGGCATCATTATTATTACTGATAAAAAAAAAAGTCTAAAGATACACAGATGAAACATGTTCAACAGGTTTTAGAGTTAAATGTGATGTGTCGGCTTGGATTAGTGAGTGTGTGGCACATTTACAAAACAAAACCGCACAAAGCTGGGATGGTTAGAACATCAGCAGAATCACACATGCAACGAATACAGAGACACAGTCGCAGCGCTGCAGCCATGTCCAACAACATGCCGACTTCAACCTCAGCTCAGTCTACATCGCCGGCGACAATACACACACTAGAAGTTTCCGCATAGACCAACACTCTTGCTTGGAAAAGCTCTGAACCAATGCTTAAGGTTTTAATGTCGACCGGTCATTGCAAAACCATCAGGGAGGTAAGAAAACAGCAGCAGTTTAAAAATAAGAAGATGGTGGACATCAATAGAATATTGATTTTCATTATTGATTGGTGGTTCTAGCCAATCAATGTTCATATTCAGAACCCAAAAAATTCAGAAATAAATACTTTATAATTTCTGTCCAGATTGAAATATAAGGCAAAGTGGACAAAGTGGGGAAAATGCAGATGAACATGAAAAAGCATAAAAAAATGCACAACTAATTTACTTTATTAAAATAGAAATAAGGTAATCAAGAAAAGACTTAAAGGGGCAGTATTATGTATTTTCAAGGCACATAGTGCCATTTTTAAGCATAATAAAATAACATTCAGTCGCTATAAAAATGCTATATATATATATATATATCAAATATGACAAAAGAAATTGCTTTGAAATTGGGTCTCCGTCTCTTTAAAATCTCCTGCTCTTTCCAAAACTCCGCCTTCAGGACGTCAACGTAGCAAAGCCTTCTCACCAGCACTGACTGAGAACTGAGTAGAGTCAAACTTTTGATGCCTCCCCTATAAACGTGTTGCTCTAATGTTTAATACACTCATGTAAGTCAACCAAGACAAGTCCAAGAAAAGAGCCAATGGTGGACATATTTTTTTACAGCAAGGTTAAATAATGTAAAATAAATTTCATTGCCAAAGACATTCAGTTACGACGGCTGATGTGGATGAGATTTCAACCAAGTCTTCTTCCCATTACTTGTGATTAATTTATAGGGTTACATTCAAAAGATAAGCAAACGTACTCCGAAGCCGTAATGAACCGAGAATTCTGGCTGCAAAAGTATCTTGCTGATGGTCTACAACTCATTACTTCCACCTCTAGGCAGTTTTGCAAACAGCAGAACACTTCAATGACATTTTGAATGCTCAGAAATCAAAACCCATCTCTGCCTCATTACAGAAATGTGTTGAACAGTGAAAGCAGAGAAAACTGAATCTAACAAAAGTTTAAACAGGCAAAAGAAAGGTAACCTGTTCATACATATGAATGAATTTGTTTTGAAATGGTTAATAAATGTTTTATTTAGTTTTCATGTCTTTTTGTTCTAGCATTAATTAAAAGGACAAACTGCTTATCAGTCACACTGCACAGTGAATGAATCCCCTACAAAGCCTCGTTTTTCCAATTATCTGCACACATTGTGCGACAAATCAGTTAAGCTGTTTGTCGGCGGCAAGGTGATCTAGTCACAAACCACCACATCATTGAGTCTACACAGCCTTCAGTTTCAGGGCATCAGCAGAGATAATTTCATAAATGCTCTGTTTTCTTTTCTGCAAAAGTGTTTCTGTCTGAACAAAGAACACCAAGGATCTGATGAAGGTGTACGAACTGAGATGGGGTTTATGAGGTCGTCTGTGCGGAACAGCAACAATCCGCAGCACAGCGCTTATTATTTTTTAATCAGTTCCACCTTTAGAGCGGCTGACTCACACCATTACTTCTGGTTCATGCTGAACCTCTCTGTGAAACTGAAGGCTGACACGCTGAAGCTAACCGACTACATCTGATCAAACATTGAACCTCAAAACATAAACCCTAACAGAGTCTCTCCTCCTGCTCTGACACCTGGCACCAAACGGACACAAGCAAGCACAACACACACACGGAAGCATTGTGTTTACCTGGGATGTAGACTGTCATCACAACACAGGGATTATGAAGGAGGAAAGGATGGAGGATGGTTAGAGCATATAAATAGAAAAAAAAAAAAAATCACACCATGTGGTGAGGAATGATTTAAAAGAGATGTAGAATAATGTGGCTTGATGGTAACCAACAAAGACTGAATGCAAGCATCATTATTCACAGATTCGGACGTGTTTGTTACATTAATCTGTAAGACAGAAGCTGCGGTTGCCAAATTTAGAGGAACGTTAACAGATTATGTTTGGAAGCAGGTCCGTCTGCTGCTGACCTGGTCTCTTGGGAGCCTTTTTGGTGGGCGTGTCCTTGCGTTTGGTTTGGACTGCCGGTGAGTACAGGATACCAGAGGAGGCGCTGTTCTTGCGGAAATGTTCCTTCAGGCCTTTGATGGAACGATCCAGCTGACTGGACCGGATCTGGAAGTAGACGTTCATGAAATCTGCAGAAGAAGAACATTTTCAAGATTACACCATGACTTAAAAAAAAAAACTCTCACAGTCTTTACTTACATTTAGGAAATTAAGAAATTAAGCAAGCAACTAATTGGTTCATTTCCAATTCGAAATTATAACCTCTGACAAGGAACCTGCAGCACATTTCTTCCTCTATGGGTCATGTTTGTGTCAAAGCTTAGTCAAATGTGTTTGGATGTGTTATGTAATCAGGAGGTCAGGCTGTTAGGTTTTCATTTTTTTAGACAATTCCTAGATCAAAGGTTGTTTTTTTTTTTTACCGCAAAACAATTACAAGTGATCAGGAACAAATCAAATGAACAACTTGGACAAAGACAAGTCTTCAAAACTAAATTTTTAATAGTGTTTTGTGTCGGACGGTGAAAATGCCCATCCTTACCATATATGGAAAGTGATATAGCAGAACAAAACAGATGTTTGTATAAATAGACATTACCATCCACAAGAAAAAATTTTCTCCCACTTTGTTTGTTTTTGATGAAAAATGACAAATCCTTGTGTTACCAAGCCTTGTGTGAAGATTAAACAGCAGCTTGAATATAAACCAACTGATCAGTATCTGTCACGTCTCCTGCGCCTGAAGCAATACTCCACCACTCCCAGTGTCTACTCCAGATTCAGCTCACAGAGCAGCTACAAATCCACGTAAATAAATATGCTATAAGTATACTTGCAAATATAAATAATTTGTGATGTTATCCTCAATTGGATACATTATGTAGGAATGGACAGAGAAATTAGGTTTAACAGTTTGTGCTCCAACCTGTCTAGCTAACTTAATGTTATCCATTATCTTCATTAACACTCCTATTAAAAAAAATGACAAAACTGAAGGACAATAAATGCTCTCAGTTCTTGTTAAATTTGTAGTCATAAAAGACAGAGTGATCAAATAATCGATTATAAATGATAATGAAGTTTCTAACCATAAAGGTACCACATAAAATTAAACTATTTCCTAAAGACCTAGAAATCACTTATCTCACATAACAACCACAATTACTATAAATGACAAAGCGTACCAACTATCAACTGGCAGAAGGCAGCTTATCATTTGGCTGCTCAATCAGCTCAATCTTTCCAGTTTTGTGGCTCATAAAACTCTTCATGCGTACAGGCAAAAGCATTCACATCCTCTTAATCGCTCCTGGCCTGTCTCCAAAATAAATTTGTGAAGCATCCAGACTAGTTCTGCTAACTGCTCAACTTCTAGCAGAAAATCATTATGCTGCTTCGGATACAGCTGAGCTCTCTTGTTAATGCTACACTGCCCCCTGATGGCAACTTTAGGTGGACTACTTCTGTTTTTCCCTGTAACACATTTGTTCATTTATCTTCAGCTGTTTAACTGACTTCAGAATCTTATTTTTAGAAGAAGTTCATAGTGATGAGGTAACTCCTGCTGAGAATACATACAACAGCAAGGCTTGTTGGATAAAGTCTAACTAAATTGAATTAAACCCTTAACCTTTAATAACTTTACCTTCCAATCATGTGGTTTGTAATAAATCTGTTAGAGCACAAAACAGGAACACATTTTATATGTTATGACACATATTTTGATGGATGTTGTAATGAAACACAGAAGCTAAATATAGTTTGATCCCGACCCGCCTCCCTGCTGATCATCAGTCAAGAAAATGAAACTTCTCTGCATCTCTTGAACAAGAAGCACATTAGAAAGGCCCAAATTGGCTCTAATTTATTTGCATTACAGCTCCACATTCAATGAGAGATGTTCATTTATAAGATCTCGTACAACGCATTTATAAGAAAACACTATGTAATCTTAGCTGTATTATGTTAGAATGAGAGAACATCTGAATACATCTTCTAAAGGATTAAATCTAATTTGAGAAGAAGTTGGGAGACCCGTGGTGGAAGTGTTATAAAAACAGCAGACAAACTAAGACAAACCACCGTACCCTGGTTGCGTCCATATTCCACCAGCCAGCCGGAAATACAGATGATGTCCTGCAATACGGCTTCAGGCAGGTGTTCCAGGACCACCTCTTCCTGCAGCTCTATGTCTTCGTCCACACTGATGGCGTCCAAGATCAGAATGGGGGGAACGGGTTTACTGTAGCGGGTCAAAAGGCTCCGGAACTCCGCCTCCAGCTGCTCTTTCCCTTTCTCAAAGCGAGCTTTCTGAAGAGAAAAAAAAAACAAAAAAAAACAGACTAATCAGGGTGTTTCAAATGGAAATGGACACATGGGTCAGAGGAATGCTTAACATTGTTTCCCCACTTTTATTTATTTTTTAACTACTAAATTTTCTCATTTCTAAACTAAATTTTACAGTTTACAGTCAATTTTGATCAATTTTCAAAGAAATATAACATTTTCCCCCATGCATCCTATCAAGATCTAATATAGAAGCTGAAAAAATGGATGGATGGAGGAACAGATGGATGAATGGATGGATAATTTGGTAGAAATAAATTATTCGAATATCTACCATTTTGGAAAAAAAGGATAAAATATAAAATAAAATAAAAAAAAATCTAATGTTTTACATTAGCAGTTTATTTTATCATACTAATCCATTCTTGAAAAAAAAAAAACACCTCAACCAAATCAAATCTTCCCAGACTTTTGAAGACTGTGTGGGATTTGTGTGATGGGTATGATTCAGACTGTTGAACTGAAAAAAAAAAAAAAGAAAAAGAAAAAATGAAAATCACAGATTTCAGAAGATAGTTACCACTGTGTTAAGTTCCGGGCTGTCAGGGTTGTTGTCCTGAAAGTATTCCACAGCTTTCTGGATCCTTGCAATGCAAGCGAGGTATTCATCCAGTCTGCCTGTAGGTCTGAGAAAAAGCAAGTACATGATATCCCAGTAACTGCTTACAGCAGAATTTAAAAGGTGGAGCTAATCCTTACCCCTCTCTGATTATCCTGTCGGTGTCTTTGGCCACGTGGTAGTAGCTGATGACATGGTCCAAGCAGGACAGAGTTTTGTCCACATTCTCCTGCAGCCTCTGCAGGTTCTCCGTCTGCTTGTGGACCGGGATGATGGAGTTCTCCAGTTGCATCAGCCGACTCTCAAACGAAGACAGGATGGAAACCTTACAAAACGAGAACAACTGAACAGGTCAAAAACAGATCAGAGGTTCAACTGAAGTTTATGGGTATAAAAAATGGAGCTAACATACAGCACGGATACAGGAACCCATGATACAGATGTGTAAAACGGCCATGAAATGTCATATTTTATTGCAGTAGCATGATTGGCATGATTTCAAACTTTGGACCACTGAGAAACAATCCAGTTGCCTTTCTTCTTAATTTAGATAAAGTAATTCTGGTTCACCTCCAGTTCAGGGTTGGCTAAACACATGGCATGAGATATATCGTGGTTGTGTGACCATATCTAACCAATATTGTACTTTTTCTATATTCTGTGCATTTATTAGCCACTGCTGACTTGTTCAACAGTTTGGTCGGCTTCAGTTGTTTTTAAAGTGCTCTATAAATGAACTTTAACTTGACTTAACTTGTAAATCTCTCCCGTATATGGAAAACAAACAAGAGCTATGCTTAAGGCTGTTCCAACCGAATTCTTTCACAGGTTTGTCTTCAACACAACTTTTCATTAATATGTTTGGATAGACTTTTCTGTAAAGATGTTTTATTTTTCTTTCGTCGTTTAAATGTTTAAATTATTTCATTAAAAAATCCTAATGCTAATTTAAATTGAGTATTAACATTCATTTATAAATGTCATTGTATGTTTTAGTATCTAACAATAAAATTATAATAGACCAAACTCAGAGACTGAAAATAAAATAATAATCCTTACAACATAGCAAAAGCAAGATCAGGGTATTATTGTTGATAATATTAGTATTAGTGCTTAGTAGTAGTAGCAGTCTGTTATGTTTTGGACAGCAGTAAACAGGTCTTCTCACCATGCCTTTGGTCAGCTGATCGCTCTTCTCTAGGTTCTCCCGGATAAATGACAGCGTCTCCTGTTCCTGTAAAATTCCCACAGTAAATAATCCCGTCGTCACATTATCGGACACCACAACATTATAGTTTACAGTCTGCATGTATTTAAACACTCTGTTTGTTAGCTAAACCGTAAATTTAGCATAGATCTCCTCTTCCTGTCCAGCCAAACTGACCTGCTTCAGTTTCTCCTCGATCTCTCGCTTCCTGGCGGACGCATCCTCGGTAGGAATCATCTTGGATGTAATTCCCATCATTGGACGGTCTCCAGAGGAAGAAAAACAAATTCTCTGGACTGTTTAAATCATAAAAACAATAAACCAAGGCTGCTGTTTGTAGGAGCTAAAGGAAGCTACTATAAGCTAGGTTGGGTAGCTGTTATAGAAAAGTAGCTTCCGGCGGAGTTTCACAATAAAATAATAAATTAACTTAAAATAATCATTTTGCGTACGTTTATGGGGAGATAAAGCACATTAACTAAAAAAAAGCAAAAGTTATCCATCAATTTGGACTTGAACATGTTTTCTATTTCTTACTGCCATGACTGACCAAAAGAGACATACCTATGTAGATCACAGTAGCGCTATTGGGAATTTGGCCTTAGACATTTTCTAAGACCGCAGTAAAGCCAGCCCGCACACGACATTCACATGCGCGACTGCACCAGACATTTTCTCCCCACTTACGGAAAAAAATAATAATGTCCTTGATGTAACATTCTTTACACATTTTAAGAATTTGTTAGTTTCCTGTAACTATAATGATTCGAGCTTTTATTTTGAAAAGTGAATTTACTGACCTCCTATCGAGATGTGTTCCGTCTTTTCCGTACCCCAAATTTCCCTATTAGAATAAATTATTTTTGAAACAACCCGTCTTCATATAGTCTCGAATACAATTTTGGAAATTTTATTTAAAATTTTGATTTTGTCAGTTACTGTATATTCTGAAATACATAAAGGAACAACTATGTAACATACTAAAATAGACACGAGTGGGCGTTGTTTTATTAAATACTAAAGCCATTATACCCAAGAGCAGAAGACTAAGTTAAGATTCACAACGTAAATAAACCCAGGCATTTTAATGCAAACAATTATTATTTGCTTATGAAAAAGTTAAACTAAAAACAAACAAAAAAAGAAAGTACACCCTCACTGAAAATACACACAATGACCTAATAGAAACGATCTGATCTCCATTAGGTTTATTTAAATCTAACCTTAAGTGTACAAAAACACCCTGTGGTTTCTATGGCATTAGATTGTGAAGAAAATGCTTCCATAAGGTTGATGCTTTTAAAAACCATACTGGATCATCAAAATGATAATAAAACACACTTGCAAAAATAAATAACTGAAAAAGAAAAGAGACCAGATGTTACAGTCGCCCAGTCAAAGCCTCAACATAAATGAGATGCTGTGGTGGTACCTTTAAAGTGCTGGGCCGTAGAAAAAAAATCTGCCAAATATAATTAAAAAGAAGCAAAGCTGTGTGTTTTTGTAACATTGACATTCAATTTAAATTTAAGGTTTAGAACATTCAATGACAGCCTTTGTTTATATTCTTTTTCTGACACGCACATACCTGAACTAAAAGCAGGTTTACTTTCATTTCTGGATAATAAATTTGCATAAATAAAACAGGGAACTAGTCAGAAAAAAATGTCCCAAATGCATTTGCACACAAGATATTCCACAGTTTGTTTTACTTACATATTTACAAAGAATACTTTACACAGCCTGTTGTGCAAGAAAACTTCTTGACAAAGCATCTGAAAAGCTGCTTAAAGTTGCATTAAATTATTGAAAAAAGAAACAAAAACACAAACTAAAGATATATTTATGAGACTACAACACAAACTAGTCAGGTTAACATTGCAGGCTTTTGTCACTCATGTCTGAGGTGTTAATAAAGAGTGTTTACTGCGCAGGTTCAGTTACTGAAAAACAGCAACCAAAACCTCTGAATAAAACATGAAAATAACTCAGAGAATTTGAACATTAAATTAAAAACAAATGTCTTTAGTCCATGTTGGAAAGATTCCTGTCTCCACTTATTCTACAATATTAGGAAAATTGCAGATGTGCAAAACTCTACGATTCCTCTTCTTTAGACAGCGTCTGTGGATGACAAAAATATCAGTGCTACTTTAGTAAAAAAGGACAGAGAAAGAAAATCTTCAGAGTCATTTGATCTGAAGTCCCCTCACCTGTTTCAGGAACTGTCGGCCAAAATAATTAGTGGCCATGTTCTTTAGGCTGGTCTTTGCTCCCACTTTACACCGCACGTATCCATACAGATTAGCTCCTTGCAGCACCAAACCCATGATCACTACAGGCTGAAGAATAATACAGTACTGTCACTAATGGTTTAACAGTGTTAATATCCACATTATTTCTTCCATTGAGAATAAAAAATGTATCAAAATATTGCAACTTGTACTTTATACAGTGGTCATTTTGTACAGTGTAGGTCAGAGGTTTACATTCACTCATAATGGACATAAAAGTCACTAATTCAGCAGTTTGCTTTTTCAGGTTGGAACGACAACTTAAATGAAATTAAAAAATGAAATAAAATTTGGTTCATACGTTTCAGTTCAATCCAAGTTTTCTCTCAATAACGTAAGTTCAGAACTGCAGATTCAAATATACATGTTCACTCCCAGTAATATTTAGGTACATAATCCTTATGTTGCCCCTATGCTTCAAATACACACCTTCCATAGCCATCAACAAGCTTCTGGCATCATTCTGAATGGATAATGGACCTCTCTTCTTTGGAAAATTGACAGAGTTCTAACGAACTAGGTGATTTTATGACACAGATCAAATTTAAAAATCAGTTCATAAAATTTAAAGTTAAACTGTTATCCATTTGATGAGTACATCTGAACTGTTCTTGGAAGTTTCTCATGTTGGAACAACCAATTATGTCCAAGTTTAACAATCTAGTTGAGTACATGGTTATATTAAACTGACATCACTGTTTCATTGGCTTCAAGTTTAAGATCAGTATGAACTGGCAACTTTCCAGAGTGTTTCCTGAATATTCTGACCCAAAAGTGTCAAACTCCAGTCCTTGAGTGTCTGGTGTCCTGCAACTTTTAGATGCAGGACATCTAAAAGTCCTGCATCGATGACCCCTCTACCAATTTCCTTTCATCCTAGGGAGACTGTTTGAGTCAAATTGTTAAAAAGTTTGGTGTTCCAACAGGATAATAAACTCAAAACATATATCCAAACTGGTTTTGGGAGTCCTTTATTAAACCTCCTGAATGGCATCTCTAAAACCCTGACCTCAAGCTTATTGAAAACGTATACACTATGATTAAATGACACAAAACCACATATTTAATGGGTGGATTTAAATGAGCTCTACCAATTGTGCTAAAAAAGAGTGGTGGTCAAATATCAAGCCAGAATTCATTCAGGAAATGGTCTGTAGTAATCAACACGTGATGTGGTGTAGATGCAACTTGCTAACGGACATTTATCCAAATATTACTGGGTCTGTACAAAAAAAAAAAAAAAACACTCAAGAATTGCAGTTGTGTGTTATATAATCATTCCATTCCAAAAATAATGGCTTCAATGGATCCTAAAGGCCAAAAATTACTATGACATTCGTACATGACGAGTGGATGTGAACTTTAAACGGATCTGTATCTACTCCATGGAGCAACTTACCATCCATTTAATCTTAAATGAAAATAGTGTGCTAAAGGCGAAGATTCCCCAGATGACCGGGCAAACTATCAGTCCAAGCCAGAAAATTCGGGACTCCGAATCCGACGCTTGCTGCTTCCCAGTACCCTGAAGGAAACAGGATATTCTCACAGTTACACCATTTGTGAATACCATAAGGGTCACTGACAGTAAACGGATGCATTTATCAAACTCATATAGCCTCAGATGTCAGCATCATGAGATGTTAACGGCCTGGAAGTG
Organism: Girardinus metallicus; assembly: GCA_903067095.1. NCBI lineage: Eukaryota > Metazoa > Chordata > Actinopteri > Cyprinodontiformes > Poeciliidae > Girardinus > Girardinus metallicus. The sequence continues at coordinate 28,024 of CAEGAE010005771.1, read as the reverse complement.
AACTGGGAAAAACAGCAGAAAGAAGAGTCATACCTTCCGCGACTCAAACACCCAGCGGCTTTTTCCGTCATCATCCACCTGATTCCACCACCGCAGACCAACCATCAACCTGCCTGTGATGTTCTGGAAGCCAACATTTCACACACAGATATTTTAACACAGTGAAGAGTGTGAAAGAGAAAACACACTCTTCTGTTGGTGTGTCTCCACTGCTATATTAACTTTGAAGCTGAAGTTCTTGACGTAACTTTAGTCTTTCTTGGAAATCTAGACTTTCTTTGTGATTGATAGTTTATCATTCTTAATCCTTGTTTTCAGTTCTACAATTACAAGCAAAGGAATTCCTTAATCACAGTTGATGATTTAGGTTGAAGTAGAACAAACTCAAGTGAAATATAAAAACTTCATTCTCTTTTGATACTACAGACAAAAAGCATGCTTGGCTATAGAAGTGGAATGCAGCCCTCATTACAACGGTGCAAATCCTACAACTCTGTCAAAATATCTGCTGAAAATTAGACCTATGATATTGAAGACAATTGGAAACCTTAACCAATTTTAGGCATGTCCTGCTTTCTATTTTGCTAAGGATAAAATACACATAAATACAAATATACATACTAAACAAGTCTAACATGCTACTTAATTTCCCTTTACAAACAATAACAAAAATTTGAATTGAATTGCAGCCTTCAAAATAGTTGCTATGCAAGGCAACTATTTTGGTTCAGCTTAGCATAGATATCAACCAAATTATTTATAATTTTTGACAATTTAACAAATGCTCATTTTCTCTAATTTGATAAAAAATTAGCTTTACCACCAAACTGTTTAATCAAAGCCTCTCAGCAAAGTGAAGCAAAAAAATAAGCGTTTCTGACGTCTACACCATACAGAGGGGAATTTTTATCCTCATTGATCACGAAAACAGAACACTTTATTTAACAACTTTAAAGTATAACCCTAGGACAGTAAAATAATGCCCACCTTTACAGTCCAGAAGTCACAGGAGAGCAGAAGGATGATCGTGACCATGGAAGCGATGAAACTGCCGCTGACGAGCTCACAGAACAGGTAGACGAGTGTAGCGCTGACTCTGAAGAAGAGGTGGAAGAAGGACGCCACAGGATGCCTGCCACAGATTTATAGCACGATTAGAGCATAATTTAAAATCTACTCCATCCTCCCATTGCCAGTTACAGAAGAAGATTATTAGTTTTGGAAATCAAGATAACCTAGACAAGACATGGCTAAAAACTATTTTATTTCTAAGCTCAATAATGTGACCATGTAGGTAAAATTGTCAATAACCTAACAACAAAGATGCAGAAGTGGAATTCAGCAAGCCAGAGTGTCTGGAGAGAAAACTCAAAGCAATACAGCCTAAAAAATGTAGAATAATACTTTTGCAGATATTAAAAAATGACAGAAGCAGAAGGTGGTATTTGCTAGTGATCTGTTTAGAAATCAGCTGAAGGAAATGCCACACTAGACCCATCACTAGACATTAAGGAGAAGCAGTTATTGACTGTGGATTAAATTTGAGCAACACTTTTGCCTCAACCGAGGCCAGGAAAGACTCATTTGAATCATTTTTGGTGATGGTTAATACAGAAAAAGATTTATGATCCATCCTGCAAAGCTGAGCTGCTATGCAAGAAACGAACAGTTTACTGAAAAGACTGTTCATGACTCAAAGAGTCAAGATGTAAATGACACAAAACTCTGTTCTCCTGTTTGACTAGTTTTTTTCTTCTTGATACGGAAAAAAAAAATCTAATCTCTAACAACTATTTTATTACACTTCATAAGCTTTGTGTAAGTAAACCAGAATGATCACCTGTTTGATAAATTACCATAAGTAGGGTGGAATATGCTTTTATTCTTCTACGCCATTAAAAACAACAGCTTAGTAGAAATAAAACTGTCAGTTATATTTTTTTTGTCTCCATAAAATGATAAAGATCTGACTCATTTGCCTGAATGCTGTATAAATTGAGATAAACAACTGTGACAATATTTGCTAGGTACACTCAAACACGCACACAGAAAGTTAATCCCATCAGGACTCTGTAAACTTACTTGATATTCTTCTTTGACCTATTCCCTGCATCCTCCTCGGCATCAAACAGAGACACGTCTTCATCGTTGGTATCCTGAGGGATGAATAAGGAAGAGGTTTTATCCTCAGAGACACAGAGTTAATTGTAAATAAAACTCAAACGTGTCCATATGGACTGATCAGAGGTCACAAGAGTTCGAGTGTAAGCCCTATTGCAGCTGTACCTTTAACACACACTTTTAGGTTAAACTTTCTGCTGCTTGTAACACCACCTAAAATTTTTTTGCCTTGTGTTAAAAACAAGGTCAGAAATCAACAGTAACATTTATCATCTTATTAAATAAGCTGTTTTCTGTAAATAAACCTGCATACCAACATACAGTATACAGCTAGTGCAAATAATAACTTTGATCCGTAAAATCTGAAAACTACTGATCAACTACTGTTTCTTTGTACTTTAGATACAAAGAAACTGGAGGGATCCCAAGATTTAGCAAAATACGGCTTCGATATTTTAAATTAGCTTTACAATTAACAAAGCCCTTTAATAAAAACACGAAGTGCCCGTTTCCTAACGTAACTTTCTGCTTTTAATGTTAGCAATATTGGAGGTTTTAACAGCATTTTTTATGCTTCCTTTAACCGCAATTAAAAATAAAGAACAAATACACTTTAGTATGCAAGTCGTTGTCAGTGTAAACTAGGAGAATGTGTTTTTTTTTTATTATTTGTTGGCAGAAAATGTGAAGCTAACGTTAGCCACCCTTAGCTGAAATACAGACTCTAGTTTTAAGACATTACTAAACATAAACGTCGAGTACATTATAAAGCACGCAGGCGAAAAGAACGCAATTCACGGAATTAATACAAAATACAAGCAAAGGTTGAATTTCAGACAAAATATTTCAGAACTTAAGATGTAGCTGCTATGTTTAGCATGCTAACACTATTAGCAAGTTAGATGTTCACCTTTACTGGAAATAAGAAAAAAACAATTTTCATCAACAGCCTTCACAATATCACAGAACAATTATAAACTGTGTAATACGTCTAAATATAAATAAAATAACTGCGTATTTTCCACTTACTCCTGATAGCATGATGAAGTTTAGCACTCTTCCTGGTTACATATTATGTGACACGTCACATTACGTGAGGCGTTAGTCACGTGACGGACGCCACTACGTCAGTATGGTGGTTATAAGATGCGGGCGAAACACTTTTGTGGAATGTGTTTTCCATATAATGTCAAAATCAGGTAAATTATTTGTTAATAATTAATTAACAGTTAGTAATAAATAGTGTTTCTCTTTCTGACTGATAATTTTCCTCTCCTCTCATCTGTACAACACAAAATCGATTTCAACAGGACTCACTGTGATTAGTAATAGCTTTTAATAAGCTACTAAGTTTACAATTTAATTTTACAGTAAATACAAGCTTTAAAAAAGCATCATACTGCGTGAAAGGCATGTGTAATCTTTCACAGTGATCAATACAAAACACACCAATTTGGGATTATATGAAAAACTTTACAATGGAGCAGCCCACAGTGCTTTGTACAGAAAACCCTTTTACCTGCCTCCTCTTATGAACTATTACAATGACTGTTTCTGCTCACTTCACTTCTCCACAGCAAGATTGAAACTGATGCTAGAATTTTGAAAATATTCTACATGTAAAAAATTAGTATTACATACCATTTTAAAAGAGGAAAAAATATTTATTTTAGCCATGTAATACCTTTGACATCAATCTGACATTCATTTGTGATGTTAGTGGTGCATCTGTAGCTGCGCTGCAGTTGGTCAGCATGCTTTGGATGATGCAGCTATAGAAATTTGGAGAGGTAGAGGAATACTGAGAATAAAGGTCAGAGACAGCATACAGCAAGACTGATAGTATAAGCGAGAAAGAGAGAGAAACAAGTGGAACAGTGAAGCTACAATGAGTACATGTACTGAAGATGAATGAGTTTGAATGAATGAGAAAAAAATGAAGGCAAAGCGATGTGGATGGAGACGAGTGTTAAGTTTGATTTGTGACAGAAGAACTAAAACGAAGGTTTACAACATGGTAGTGATAGCCACTGTGGTGTATTGTATCAAAGTGGAAAAGCTGAGATGGTTCAGACCAGTTTTTGTTATGTTAGTGGAACATGATGTGAAGTAAGGTTTGTTTATACATATAAATAAGTTAAGCTGGAAAACTGATCTCTGTAAACAAAGACTTCCTTTACTACAAACTGATAACCACATTTTTATTCCCATGCAGAACAGTAACAGAATATTTTCCAGTAACAGTAGTCCCAAAGCCACAAATATAATTTATAAGTACAGGAACATTGATTTTCCAACTAAACAAATAGGTTGAACATGTCAAAAGTTCCCACATTTCTCTTTTTCAAATGCAATCATGGAACAGTTCAGTTTTTTTAAGCTCTTGTTGTTTAGGATTGTGAAACAAAGGGTCCATCTTCTGGTGAAGCAGATGGAGAGGGGCTTTTCAGCGGTAACGGTTCTCCAGGAGCCACCAGAACTACAATATTCTCTTTCTTGGGCAGGAAGAAAGCTGGATAAAGTGGCTCTAGAAACTGGGCCTGGTACTGGTGAAGGAGTGTCATGGTTTCATCCACCCCATAGAAAGAAAGAAGGCCTTTGGAATAGTCAACGTAAACACCAATTCGAGTGAACCTCTCCACGTTCAGTGGTGTCTCCTCGTTGCTGTGCCATGCTGAGTAGGTCCGCCCATTCCACTGGAGACACCAAGAGAAGTTGTTTCCTGTAATGCAGCTGCTGTTCTCATCCCCCTTCCGGTCAATGCTCTTGTATGTGACCCCGACATGCGTGCCTTCACCGCTAACATCAGCCTCAAAGTAGTGGCGACCTACATAGAAGCTTTCAGCAGCCATGACCTGCCGATGGTTCTCAAATCGTTCAGGAACATCAGGATAAGGATGCTGCCAGGGCGTGGTATTGGTCACCTTCTTGTTCTCCTCAGTCAGGCGGAGGAACTTGTGGGCTGTGTTAGCATCGAAACTTACTTGAGCGACATCTAGAAAGAAATATTTAATAAGTTAGTTATGTTGCAAAATAACTGAGAAAAAAGTGCTGACAGAACAGAGTTTAGACTCTTGGGTAAATTCATGAACTATTTGTATATTTATATATCATATAAACATAAGCGGGAAGTCTATATTTTATATATAATACAGGAAATCTGTATTAAATATTTATCCATTCGTTTTCCTTTTATTCTTGCATGGTCATTGGGATCTGGTGTATGTAATCACAACTATGACTAAATGTCACTTACACTGGAGAAAGTCAGCACGTGTCTCCGGTTCGGGTTTGGATACGTCATGGTTGGCTGCAGTATTTGTTTGAACTGTTATCTTTATTCCTATTTCATCTGAAACAGAACAACCAAAAATATTCCATTTAAGCAAATATTCAAAGCCTCCCTGCTCCTGAAGATGATCTTATTTAAATAACATGCAAAAACCAGTGACCTATTGTCATGCATCTTGCACTCAAGCATGCACCAAGGCATTCGTTAGATAGAAATTCTTTGCATGTGTGAACATGTTCAAGCAACCAAAGAAACATCTGATGGGACTGTGATTTCTCTGGTGTTAACTTTAGGTTTACTCACCATTTTTGCATTTTTCCTTGACCTTCTGAATGTATGTAGAGACCAGCATGTCACAAAGATTGCTTGTGGACTCCTGGATCACCTGACTGAAGGAGTCCAAACGATCCTCCAGGCCAACATACATACCAGACAGAGAATTATCAGTGACTTCTTTCTTCCACTCAGCATATTCCTGAGAAACAAAGAGCATTTCAGAAATGGAAAAGGCCTTCAGATGTTGAGGACTTCCGTCTTCAAGGTTTCAACCATGAAGATTAGATAACTAATGAAGGAATTCAAAGATTATAATGAGAAATTTTGTGTAAATATCCCCCAAGATTTAAAATGATTCCTGTTGACCTAAAAGGTCAATTCACCCTGACAGTTTAAAGCAATCGTCAAAATCTTCTACAATAGTGACAACATTTTCATTAGCATCTGTATTCTACAGTGTGATGTTCTTTGCCACTGTTTATCCAAGATTTTTGTTAGGTTAAATTGAATGTCCTTCTGGTACCTTGCTTTGAGTGTGTCGTGGTTCATGAAGAAACATGAACTGGATTTTTATTATTATTATTTTTTAAAGGTGCTTGACCTCACCTGCAGGAAATCTACATCATTTTTATTTTTGGACAGCTTCTCCGTTTGGGCCTGAGCTTTTTTCAGCTCTGTGCACCTCTGCTCCAGGTGAACTTGGATGCCATCAGCTTGCTTCAGCGCCTGACTCTCCTCAGCCTCCAGGATCTCCGTCACCTCCTTCTTGGCCTTCTCCACCATCACTTGAAGCTCCTGGAACTGGCTCTCGATCACAGATCGTACCTTTGTCACTGATTGCTGTGAAATATAACATGTCGAGAGTGCAGTGAAGCAACACGGTGATGTGACATACCTACCCAACCTCAGAAGACAAATATTTGTTACCTCACTACCATACAGCTACTACAGCATTACTCTGACCTCACAGAAAAACCTGTTTTTCCAGGGTGGCTTCGAAACTTTTACACCAAAAATAGCTGCTTCCCCCATATTTTTAACAAACTATTGTGACATGTTTTTGTCATACACCCTGTGAATCATTTTACAGATTAGTCACCTGTTATGTTTACCTCGATAGAAACTCTGTTGTCTTGGAGTTTATTGACGGCGTTGTCTCCTGTCGTAATCATTTTCACCATCTGTGTCTGTTTCTCCCTCAGCTCTTTCTGTGATCATAAGAAGGAAAACAGATCTGAGAAAGTCTCATTGAAACCATGACAAAAGCAATCATACTGAAAATATGCAGATGTAAACATGTAGACATTTCATTCTGGTTTTCTCCATTCTGTTGTTGAGTAACTTCATATATTATCTCTCCAATACACATTTCTTTCAAAACTTTCATTCTTTGCCAATCTAGCAAGACTGAACAGGTGACTTGGAAGAGATCATGCTACTCTGAGATACATCTCCAATAAGATTCAGACCCCGAGGGAAACATTAATCTCAGTTTCCTTATCTTGAGTAGGCATGCCCTTATAGGTCGAAACTTTTACAGAAATGTATTTCCTGTGGAATTTCTTCTAAGAAAGGGATCCAACACAGGAATGGCATGGCAGTGGCACTGCAGGCAGAAATCTGAAAGGGTTCTGATGCTTTTATTAAATTTGTTTTTAGTCCTGATTTGAGGAACACAGAAGTTCCAACTAGCAGACAGTTAATATTACATTTAGTTCTTTAAATTTAGGTTAAAAGGTAAAAAAATGTCTCTAACATTATAGGGACATCAATTCACACATTTGTATTCTATAGGTCATCTTTTAAATATTTGTATTTTTCGGAAAAAATAAGTGTTGTGAAATCCACCACCCCCAACATTACTACTTATTGTCATTGTTTAATTCCAACCCCAATTCTATTGTCATCCTCTTCTCTAAATCAGTTTGGGGTGGATTGAGGGGGAGTTCAAGGTCAATCCCAGAGCCTCCTCCCAGTATGACGTACACAAAAAGCCTCAGAATGGAGATGCCACAGAAATCAGCTACCCCAGAAGATGAAGCTTCTCACCTTAACCTATTCTGCTTATAAAGGAATATCATCAGAGGCCCACATGCAAGATCTTATTTTTAAATATCATATGGCCATCGGTGAGGGTGGACTAGTATATTGAAGCTTTATCTGTCAGCTGGTTATTTAGCTGGATTTCCCAGACCAACTTGACTCTGGGAAGCAACTATAGACTTTAAGGTGAGAGGACCAGAGAAAACTTCACGCCTTGCCCAGAATAATGAAACCAAGAGCCCCTCCTGGAGCCTGATCTGGATAAAGGGGCTTTAAATCCTTGGATTTCTTCTGGCTGTGCACAACAACAGGGAGTCTATTTCCTGTGACTCTACCTTCTACTCAGAGAGACTTTAATGTATGGTGTGGGAGGTGAGGCTGTGAAGATTTCGGGCATCTTACTCTGGTAACAATCCATGCAGAACATTGAGAATAAAAAGTATCTTTTTTCTTATCTGCTAATAACTGTATCATCAGTTTTCTTCCTGTTTCTCAAACGGGAAATGTAATTGTTCTCTCTTCTTTTACAGTTAATAAACAGTTTGAGGTTTTGCAACACCACCATGTGAGAATAACAGGTGTCTCTCCAACCCACTTAAGCTGAGGGTCGGACATAGAGATATCTTATGGCCTTCACAGTGGACACTGAGATAGGATTACTGTTGTGATTAGAACAAGTGTTCCCTGATGAATGGGGAAGTTTAGAAGCAGCTGTGAAGTTAAATCCTACTTCTTCTTTACTGTGAAATGTTTGAAAGAATTTTTCAGTTCCCGTATTTAAAGTTTTCATTTTTATTTCTCAAACTACACTGAAAAACCATCTAACACACTAAAATACAACAAAGCATGTTAGGTTTAAAAAAAACAAAACAAAAAAACTATTGGAATGAGTCCATTTAAACTACACTGAAAAACCATCTAACACACTAAAATACAACAAAGCATGTTAGGTTTAAAAAAAACAAAACAAAAAAAAAAAACAATTGGAATGAGTCCATTTAAACTGCCATATCTTATTGAGAACTGATTTTTAAAGTTACCATGTAGAATTTTATCTTAATTTAGTAACAAATCCTGGAGATTTAAAGACAGTTACTTGCCTCTATTTGTCTCCGAGCCTCCTCCACAGGGGCTGTCTTGTGACCTAGGTGCGCCTCTTTTAAACAGTCTTGACAGATGCAACAGGCATCAGCGCAGCAGAAAAACTCCAAGGGCCACTTGTGACTCTCACAGGTACGCCTCTCAATGTCCCTGAGCGGCTCCACCAGCCTGTGGTTCTGAAACTTTGGGTTCTCCAGGTGAGGCCGGAGGTGGGCCTCGCAGTAGGACACCATACAGGTGAGGCAGGACTTCAAGGCCCTGCAGGGGGTTTCAATGCAGGAGTCACACACCACATCATCAGGACCCAATGGCTCCTCCTTTGCTTCCTCTGGTTCTGGCCGCTGGTCTGCCTGTGGCTCTGGCTTTGTCTCACTCTCTACTGGGGCTTTGGGACCCTCAGACTCCATCAGTTCTCCTTGTACTTTGACTTCCTCCACAGTCTTTGGGTCTTGACTTTGTTCTTCTTTGGTTTTCTCAGGAGAAGCAGCAGCTGTTCCATTCTGCTTAGGTGCATTGTCAGGAGCAGGTTTGACAGCAGGACTCTGAAGGCACTTTGGACATCCTTTAGTTTTGTCTTCTTGACAGGAATCACAGACGGAGTGACCACAAGCTGTGGGCTTACATTCTTGCAGTTCACGTGAGCACACCCCGCACAGTTTTTGCTGTTTGGGAGCAGAAGCTGCCTCCACCGCTGCTGGTTCTGCCATGTCTCTGCCTGCCTGGTTCTCTTCCAACCCTCTGAAAAGAACAGGCTGAGCCGCTTTTATCAGCTCTCAGTTCCCGGTTCAAAAGTGAAGAGCATGAAAACCACACCTTCATTCAGGGCTCATAGTTTCAGTCTAAAAGAAACCTCCCACTAAACTCTCACATGCAAACTTACACCCATAGCCCTCCCCTTCTTCAGTGGGTGGAGCTCACAAACTAGCAACAGAAGCTCTTTTACATCTGAGAGCTTCTTTTAGCTTTTAAGAAAAAGACCATTGTTGTGGCACATAAAATGAAAACCTTGGACTTTTATCAAAGACCATGGTCAAATTGACTAGGGACTTATGACACTGTTCAACTAAAAATGCGACTGCCATGATGCGTGATGTTTCACCGGGCCTGCTGAGAAATTTGCCCCCTTTAACAGACTCAAATGTCTGCTGCTTAAAATCAAGAGCAGATGCAAATACTGAGTCTCTCAGGAATTTGAGTTGATCTGTACTGTCACCAAGTGTCCAGCATTGGTGTAGCCAGGATTTTTTCCAAGTCAATTTCTGATCTAAATCCATAGTCTCATAATGAACAAGTTCATGTTAATTTGTGAATTTTTATCCAGAGGAAATAAATGTGATTGATAGATGACATCATTGTGTTTGTGAACTGCTTTGTGTTCACTTATGTAATTGGAGTCCCTTTGGGTCCCCAAGGGTTGATGTCCTGTGGGTGTGAAATGTGTCCCTGCTCTAACACAGCTGACTCAAATCACTGAATCAGCTCCTGAAAGACACCACCGACTTGTACTGTGAATTAAACCGAAAAGGTTCCCTTTTGAAGTGCTCTTGTACGTTGTCCTGTTTTCAAAAATTGTCTGAAACAATTTGTTGGAAAATGTTACTATAAGGTGTGACTTTAATAATCTGATTGTCATGTTATGCTATGTCTTTATTCTAAGTGTTTATGAACTCTCACCAAATTAACTTGTCTGGGTTGCATACCCAAGGTTAGATGTCGTTTTCTGCAGCTGCTCGGGAGCCAGACTGTCTCTCCAATGTTTAGAATTTCTTGTTCTTGCTATAAAAGTATGATGTTGTCTGCCTCTGCCTTACTTTTATTTGACCTGATCATTTTTATTTGATCTTGTGGCTGTTATGCGCATGGTATAAAATAAACCCGGCAGTGATTTTCACCTAACATTGGATGGAAATTATTTTTTTCCACAACAAAGGTGACCAATTTAAGCCCTGTATAAACTTCTATAAATATTGTTTTCAGTTAATTTTTTTTTTTGTTCGTAACCCAGAAAGTAATAAAATATAAAATTGAAACATTCATCTTATGGGCTTTAACACACAGGTCATACCTGAAGGTGATAATAAATGAACTCAAAACAAAACATTTCTTTGACACCAACATTCATAAGTCAATATTTCTCACTGACATTCAAAGTTAAATGGCAAAAAAATGTAGCAGAGCTTTCATGTGCAGGTATAAACAAAACAGAGATATTGCTGGGGTTTTTTTTCTAAAAGTTTACATATGTAGTTCAGACCATATGGATACACCAAAACCTGACCTCTGGCAACTTCTGTTGCATAATTTCAGCTTTCAATTTGATTAGCAAAAGAAGATTAAGCTAGAAGTGACAAATGTCCCAAAGTTGTGCTCTTGTCTTTTTTTCTTGTCTGATTACTAAAAGCTGACATCTGGACTCAGTCCATTGTTGGGCGCTCCTGCAGTATGCATGTAGGACGTCACACAGAGGCACAAGTCCATATAGGCTTTCAGTGTTGGATAGGAGTAAAGGAATGCACAGCTTCTTGCTGTGGCACACCCACAGCAAGAAGCCGCAGTTACATGATAACGTGGCTTTTTGCTGTTATTGTGTAACAGCAAGAACAATATTTCTTAAGAAATATTCATATAGTGATGTTTAATCACATTTTTATTTCTTATCTCACTTCAGTGAAATATTCTTTAAGCCATGCCTCTACCAATCAGTATTGCTCTAAAGAAAGCTTGCTTTCAGCTGTGAGATGTATGAGGGGTTTCTTGCATGTTTCAGCCAGTTTCACCTCACAGCATCTCAGTGAGGTCAGGATTCAGGCTTTGACTAGGCCCAGAATAAGAAAGACTTTTGACTTCCTTATTCTTATGCACTCCTTGATTTGCTGGTATGTTTTATTTTTTTACTGTCATGTTAATGGGATCTCATCCTATTTCACTTTATTTTTTAAAACAATTCCATCAAAACATTCCCAAACCATCAAACACAGGCATCTGCTTTTACATCAAAACCAGTTGAAGCCTGTTATAAGTCCTGTAATACTACTTAAGGTTTTCCTAAGACATTTTTTAACATCTTGCAGTCTGCTCCAAGAGTTAGTTTGCTTATTTCATTTTTTGCTTTTCATGTTCAACTATGTTTTACTCAGTGAGAAGTGAAAAGAAGTGAACAAGGATATAGACAGAAATGAGCTTTTAGTTTATTACATTTAAATCCAAAGGTAAAAGACCTAATTACAGATGACTGAACAAAGCAAGAACTCATGAAAGTCATGGAAAGAGTGCAAGCAAACTCCACACAGACATAAAGAAACTAAATCACGGCAGTACTATGCACCATATCAGACATCTGCAGAATTGGATTAACTTTTAAGTTTTAGCATATGACTGGTTAAAAGCCTGAGTTTAAGGCTTAATCCTCTGAAATAAGGTTCCATGATCTCACATTCCAGGATTTTTTACAGAAGGTTTGTGCTTTAAAGATTTAAAGGATAAAGAGAGATGGGATTAACTGGTTTCAACAGAATGTGTGGTGGCTAAAAAATAGATGTAGCCACTATTTCTGGAGGTGTAGTCTGTTATCCGATAACATAAGAATTTTGAATGAAATAAATCAAATGACTTGCCAATAATGTAATGAAGTTTTGGATTATATAATAAAACATTTGTCCAATATTGTAAGAAAATATTAATGACATGGCAATAAAATAATCTTTGACATGTAGCAGGAGGAAGCCAGAATGTAAACCATAACTTCCAGGTTGTAAAACAACCAACTACTCAATCTACTGAGCCACAGTTAGCCGTCATCAAGGATACACATTTTGTAGTGATCCTCTCCTAAAATATTGCTGTAAGGCACAACCTGAGGACTACCTTTAGCACAACATTTTTAATTAGAACATTATTTATTTGCAAATACTTTCATTTATGAAAGAATGTTAAATTATTTGCCAAAAGGATATTTGTTAGATTCAGGATGAACCCACGCAGTTATTGTATTTTTTCTTATGGTTCACCACGACACCATAATTTATTACACTATGGGCAAAATGTTACATTATTGGCTCCAAAATAATATTACATGATAGGCCACTTTTTGCCAAACTTGTTATATTCTACTTAAAATTAGCAAAATGAATATTCTATTGGAGGTATTATGTCTTTGATCATTTCCACCACAACCATTATAGCACTGGTACGTGCCTTTAAACAAGGCAAAAGAGAACAATTTGAAGCCTGCATTGTGAAAAAATGTGTGCTTTTGGACACAGAAATCGATCCTGTTTACACCATGCCAACTCTTTATGCAGCAGTCTTCCATCATTGCCTAGTAACTAAATATTCACCACCTTTAGCAGCTTTGTCAAAGTGGAAACATGATTTCCTAACTTTAGCTGAGGTAGTAGACAGTACATGTTTGAGGTAAGTCAGGATGATGATGGACAGAACCTTTATAAGACAGAAACCAAGTGGAAACATAAGTGTTAGAGCAGTGCTGCTGACTAGAGAAAATGTTTTGGGTTAAATCTTGGTGTCTTTGATTAAATCAACAGCTAAGCTGCAACTCTTAAAGTCTGTTAGTGTTTTAAAAACCTCTCATAATTTAAGCTCTATTTTAATACCTTTCTTGTGTTTTAAAGGCTGCTTTAGTCAGCACAATATAAGATGAAACATGTCATAAGTAAAGATGACATCATCCTCCCTTAGTCATTGCACTCCCACCAGCTCTGTGATGGGTGGAGCGAACACCATCAACTCCTGGTATTTGGTAAAGAACAGGTGAAGACGGGACAGGTAGGTGTCCTCTTGGTAAGGAAGCTTCTTTTCAGTCAGGTACTTGGACACAACAGGCTTCACCTGAACAGAATGAAGCAAGTCAGGGGTTATGCATGATCACAGGACCATAAAACTGCTCAGTATGCCAAACGTTTCTACAGTCATATGTGAGGCCATCTGTGAGACAGCTGAAGCTTGCCCCAAATTGGATCATTAACAGGACAATGATCCCAAACAGTAGAAATACCTTTAAACACATGTTGTCTGACAGAAAGGGGAAGAGGTGGTGTTCTACATGGCAGCTGATCAGAGAGTGTCCAAACGTCCAGTCCAGCATAGGGTTGCGGGGCAGGTTCAGAACTCCGTGGGTCATCTGGTAAATCCTCTTCGGCCGTTTTGTTGGAGAGAACATTGGTAGACCAATGTGCTGCAACAAGACATGTTTTTTGTTACATTTCAGGTTAAGATACAACCACTTTGTATTTTGAGCTGCATCTCATCAGTGGAGCAGGTGTTTTGACCTGATGACTGTCTAGTTAGGTGTTTGCTTAAAATTTTATTATTTTTACCCCTTAATCACTACATGTTACTAGGTAAATTTTTTAAATGAGTACAAAATTCCTGACTTTGAACAATTTGAGATGGTTTTGTATTTCTAGCCTTTAACCCTCCCGCAGTCTTATCACAATGCTCAAGAAGTGCCTTGCAAATGTCATGGTCAGAAAGTGTGGAAGTGGGAGCACGGGAGGACTGCAAGGGTGGGTGTCCCATCGGACAATGAGTTCCTAAAACCACAGAAAAAAACTCTTGTAAAAGCACACAGGACTGTGCACTGGGTAAAAAGCTTGTGATTTAGAATGGACCTCATCTCTTAAGTATGTGAAAGGGTTAAACTTTAATATGCATGGAATGTTTGGTTGTTTCACTTCATTAAAAATAGGAGGTAAAAATTAGGTTGACCCTCGTGCGATCTTAACATTCTGTTTTTCTCCCCTTGTCCTACGGGTCAAAAATGACCCACCCTAACAAAAGCCCCAAAATAAAGCAGCTTACTTGAATTTGAAATCCAAAATCTATTTTGCACGATGAAACAATCTATTATTTATCAATTCAACTCAATTAAATTCATTTTTATTATGCATTTTTTTGTTACACAGCACAAAAAGATAAACAGTATTACACTTTTCTTTTCTTTTTACGACAAACCAACTGTCATAAGTTTTCTTTTACAAAGTAAAGGTTTATTATTGTAATTATATAAATGTGAAGTAATTACTTCTGAATTAACTATACTGAAAGGGAAAAAAGTCAACAATCGGTAACCTTTTTGTCAACAGTTCATTCTTTTATACTGTTTAGGACGTCAATTATGAAAAATACGTGGAAACATAAACAAAAACAAAGTATCATTTTTTCTAATGATGTGGTCAATTTAGGAAAAGTTATAAAATTTCAAGTTGGAAAAGGATTGTTTAAGGTATTTTTTGTGCAGCTAAACATGCTAGTGGATCACTTTTAACCAGCAAGACAACACAAGGGTTAAGTGTTGAAACGAATTGGAATGGTGCCAGACTTAAGGATATGAACCCAAATTAAACAAGACATTTTATGATTGTGCAGAATTACAAGGAACACAAAGTCAATGTCTTTGTGTTCCTGGAAAAATGTATTATGTAAAGACCCAGTTTAAAAATTATACACAGTCATGATGTCTATAATTTTATCTTAATTTTAGGATTTCACTCTTAAAGAGTGGAACAATTTTACAAACATCTTCTGTGGTTTAAAAAACAACTGGGCACACAAGTTTGAATTTATTGTGCAATTTCTCTAATCCACAGGGTCCACAGATGGAAAAGAAAATTCCTGTAGTTCTTTAACTTGCATCTGAAACTGTGGTTTATCCTTTCAGGTGTGTCACTGTTTAAATTTACTCAAAAGAGGGACAAGTAAATTGATCCTGGAGCTGTGGAGATCGTGCAAATAAATTCCGTGAATTCCAACATATTTTTGTTGCTGGTTTTAAGATTTTACTTATTGACCGAAAAATATAAAATTTACAAAATACATTCAGTACAATCTCAGTATGATGAACCCACTAAAATCAGAGGTCAACCTTAGCCGAACAGCTTTGAAGCCAGGAAGGTGGGAGGTGAGGTGAAACCAGCCAACAACAGCTTCCACAGATCAAGGAGACGCTGGAGAGAGGGTCTGACCTCTGAGTTAGAACAAACATCTGAAACCTGCGTTCTATAATCCACCTTCACACCCTTTGTTCTGAACAATGTACAATGACCTGGATCTTTTCTTGGAAAATCATGCCTGGATTGCTCTTGATATCCCTTTAGTTCTCTGACTGCAACACAATGCCGGTGTCTGTTAGTTTCCCACAGAGCCTGTAATAAAAAGCTCCTGGTGAACGTTTGGCATGAAATGAAAAGAAGCTGGTTTGTGAGTGGAGTATTTTTTCCAAATGGCCCACTTAAGTCAAAGACTAAAAAAAAATAAATAAACTAAAAAAAACATTGAACAGTTGACATAGTTTGAAACAAAAATGTCCATAAACATGTAGACAGAACATGTAAAAGAACAAAACAATTAACTCTATTGACAAATATTGTATTATAATTTAGATTATTCAAATATGATTTTTTCCTAAAATATAATTACTCTTGTGTAGTTTTGATGTATTTCCAATGTAACTGCTCATTTTTATTCATTTTTGACTTATCCTTTATTACATTAAAGAAAAAAAATCAAATGGTTAACATACTGGTCAGTTGTTAAATCTGTGGTCTTTCTTCTTGTTATCCCCCAAGGTTCTGAATAAGGGTCCAATATTTGGGCCCAATTTATACATGTAATATGGGTAAGAATTTGAAAGGTGTCTATCTCTATTTTTATATTGATGACACACATTTAATGTCATGGAAAAATTGTTGCCCAGTTGATCTTCTTCATTTAATGTTATTCAGTAAAATTTGTTCCTTCTCAAACTGCTAAATCCTGAAAAAAATTACTAATGGTATAATATTTTCATACAAACCTTCTTTTAAGTCCCTTTTTAAGAAATATATTTAAAAAAGGCAACATGAGAGCCTTTTTTATCATATTTTTTTATTCAACAGTAAAAGGACAACTTAGCAGTTGCCTTCTTACTGTAATTTATATTAACACTCCTCACTGTGATTTATAAATCAATAGCTTGGTTGCTATCTCTGTAGCAAATCCCTAAATGTTAATCTAACAAAGCATCTGCACTCTCCAATTGGACCTTTTTTTTTAACTGTTCCTCTAATATGTACACAACTTGAGAAAAAAAGCATTTTTACTGACTCTTTCACTTAATGCAAACTACATCTGGATTTGAAGTTGTGCAACTCAATTCAGCAAAAGGACACTTAAAATGTCTATGTTGTTTCTGATTTTATTGATTACTCATATTTGACACCTTCTCTTATTTGGTCATTTCAAATTGTTTTATGCATTGTATGGATTTTTATCTGCTTTAAAAATGTTTTCTCGATTCTGTTAGTTTTGAAACCGGTCTTTCTTAAAAGAAGACAATTTATCTCCAAAAGATTTGCATGTATGCAAATGCAGGCACAGTGTTGTCACCTGGAAAATGTTGACATGGATGTACGGAATGGAGAACATGGCTCTGCACACCAGCATGCATAACAAGGCTCCGGGCATCGACCTGAACCCGGACATGTTTATAAGGAGCCAATACTGTGAATACAGGCCCAGTGCAATCATCAGTACCGTCCGGACCACCATGCCTACAGAACTTCCTTTAAGATGAGCTGAAAACAAATACATCACTCACATTAAATCAACACTGATGAGAGAGACATGTAGGACAACAAAGAGTTAGAAAACTATTTCATCTTTATGCTGGTAGTCATTTTAGAAATTCTACAAATGAACCTACAGTGGAAAAAAAAACAAACAAAAAAAGAAACTTTCTAACCTAGAGCAACGAGTGGAGTAATGACCGGCACAGATAGGGGGGCCATGAACAAGTAGATAATGCGAGGCAGAAAGGGAATCTTCCAGACGCTGGAGTCGCCGAGTCCAATGACGTTGGTGTGGGCATGATGCATCTTAATGTGGCCATGTATGCCTGCTTGGGCTGAGAATGAGCCGCAAATCTGAGCAGACCAAAAAAATTAATAAAATAAAAAACAGATGTTAAAACTACACATATATCTCAGTGTACGCACATGTGTTTAGGCAGAGATTGGATACAGGCTATTATATTTTTTGTTTACATTTTAAGGTGTCTGGTTAAAGATTAAAAGAGAGAGAAGGCAATGATACAAATGTTTTGCTTATGTAAATACCAGCATATTCAATAAATATCCACGTTTAATTAGGCGAGGTCAGTGAACTGAGTTTCTGGATGCTTGGGTTATTTGAGGTTACTAAATGGTTTAAGCAAAAACATGTTCTGCTTTGCAGCACAGAAAGATAACTTGTTTAAATCTCAACTGGAGCTTATCTTGCTCTTTCTGTGGTTGTGAGGGTTTTGCCAGATTTTTGTTATGGTCACTGGAGTAATGAGTGCATCTAGGATAGTGTGATACAAGTTCAGTCCAATTACCTCTTACAGCACTGAAACTATGCACTGCATAAAAGTTCAGTTAGGATAACTAAAATTAATTATAGTTGCTAAACGCCAGGATAATGAGAGATATAGTGTTTGTTTTAAATTTTCTTCGAAATTAGATGTTTTCCCATTTCCATACTGTTTAACCAATTACCTTCTTATACTTTATGACTTTTTTGTCAAAGGCTTTGACTATTTTTCTATGAGGTTCTCCAAGTTTGACAGTGCTTTGGTCCATTCCTCCTAAGCAAACTGGCGTGAAACTGGTCAGGTTTGTAGGCCATCTTGTTCTCACACCTTATAAAATCTAACCATTTTTTGGGGGGGATTTGTGACAGTCACTCCAGAATATTGATGTCATTGGGTAATAGCTGGATTATAATTTTGGTAATGTTTACATTATAGCCCTGGTATTAAAAATGTTTTTCATTCAACTGACTGAAGTAAAAAGTTAGAAAAACAAGTTGATATTGAGCTAGCATTCTGAGCTCAACTGAACACTTAATCAATCATATGTGTGTCTTCTGAGCTTCCTAAAAGTCAAACTGAATAAAGAACGATCATCCCAGAGAGTTACTTATATTCTAGTTTGTGGTTTAATGAAAAATGATCAGAAAGCTTTTGATTTCTATGCCAACTGTAAAGCAATTTTTAAATGCAAAATTTCAGATGGAAAGCTTTTCAGATTTCTGGAACTGGCTAATCAGGAGTTGGTGGGCCTTTAAGAGGGTTTAATGGAAGCATGTCTCTGTCAGGAAGAAAATGATTGCATGAAAAGCATAGACAAAGAAAAACATAAATAAGGCTCTTCACATAAAATAATAACTTACAGTTGATATTTTTTACTTTAGCGCTCACTTTGCCAAAGAAGTGAAAGTCAGAATATCCAGCACAAAAAGTTATTTTTGTTTTAAATTTTCATATGGCAGCAGATTGGTTTTTTTTTCTGCATACCTCGATGAAGAAGATGGCCCAGAACTTTGCCCAGGTGTGCGACTCACAGAGCGCCCCGTGACTGGCCAGATGTGTCCCTTTGACGGTGATGACAGCATGAGCCAAGCCCATCAACAGCATCCCCAAGGAAAACCACAGCAGCTGAGAAGAGCCTAGCAGCAGGAAGGCTGGAAGACGGATAACAGGAGATAAATGTGTCTATGGAATTGTTATCACATTAACTTAAAACTCTCAACTTTCTCTCGACTTTCTTAACATTGTTTTAAACTGGATTTTAATTTTTTTTTTTTATCCCTGCTGTGTCACATTAGTTTTACAGTTTCTGCGCTAAAAGGCTAAAACAGCGTCTGATGGATAGACTAAATACCTAAAAAAGAAGAACAAAAGAAAACAAAATGATGGTCAGTCTTAGTCTTTGTTCTGGAAGTTTTCTAACAAGCCTAAGAGCTCAACCTCAGACACCAGAGGCCTCAGTTTGAATGTCAAATGTTAAAGTTTGTGATAGGATGATTAGAAAAAGCCTGAACAAGTGTGGCTTGTTCAGAAGGGCTGAAGGAGAAAGCCTCTTCTCTCCTAAGAGAACATGGCAGCATGGTTTAGGTTTGCAAATATGCATCTGAATGAACAAGCTGAGTTCTGGCCCAAACTGGGCCATCAACAGGACAATGATCCCAAACACCGCAGAAAATCTGCAACAGAATGGCTGAAAAAGAAAGGAAGCCAGGTGCACCAAGAGCCCAGTCAAAGTACAGAGCTGACTCAAACTCTGTGGGAGTGCGGTAAAGAAACAAATGTCTAAAAACTAACAAACTCAACTAACTAAAGTTGGATATAGAAATCGGTCCTGACTGATTAAACTTTAAAATTAAAATATGTTGTCTTTAGTTTCATAAATTAACATATAGTGGTTCCAAAAGTATTCATATTCTTTTTCCATATTTTGTCATATTACAATCATAAATATAAATATATTCTATTGGATGTATTGTGAAAGACCAAAATATAAAGTGGTATACAATTGAGAATTAGAAAAAAATATATACATGATTCAAAAAAAATTTTTTTACAAAAAAAAACTGAAAAGTGGAGTGTGTCAAGCTGCTCTGTGACAGCTTGGGAGGTTGGTTAAAAGAATATTGGGGCACAAACAGCATCATGAAATCCAAAGAACGCAGCAGACAGGTCACGGATAAAGTTGTGGGAAAGTTTAAAGCAGCATTAGGTTATAAAAAGATTTACCAAGCTTTGAAAATCTCAGTGAACACTGCTCAATCCATCATCCGGAAATGGAAAGAGTACAGGTACCAAGACAAGGCTGTCCACCTAAACTTAAAGGCCAAACAAGGAGAGCACTGATCAGAGACGGAGCCAAAAGGCCCATGGTGACTCTGGATGACAGGCAGAGAAGCTCTGTTTAAACTACGGCAAGTTGCCTTTGCCACATCTAGAAGCCTAAATGAATTTAATTGCTGCTAAGTGTTTACATGAGAGTGTGCATAAATCTTAACAGCAGCCTGCCAAAAGGACACAATTGTTTCCAATTGCTTTATTGAAATCGCTGCAGATACAACATCATTCAGTCCAGAGATAATATTGTTCAATAGGCAGAAAAAAGTTCCAACAAGATGATCCTCAAATAATAGATAAGAACTTAACACAAAGAAGAAGATCAACTGAAAGATGATGAATCACTAAGGTCCTCCAGTGGGTCCTTAGATTCACTATCAGATTCTGTTAATCTGCTCCAGCTAGCTTTTTTAAGTTCTCAATCTTCCCCTTTGTTCTTCACTTGCACTGTAACCTCATTTTGTTGACTAATAACTACAGAAACCAGAAACAAAAAGGGGGAAAAAATCTGCTAAAGTCTAAATGAAAGCTTTAAAAAAATTCTAGAAAACCTGCAGAGCAAATAATCAAGTTTCTGTTTAAGGATATTTTTTCTACCTTACTTAGCAACAAAATCTAAAGAAGCGGTGGACAGTTAGGAGCATCTCCAGCTTGAGATAAATTAGCAAGCAGATCAACTGGTAAAATGAAACCTTATTCGTCACCAGAGACAGCAGGGCTGCTCGTATATGACACCTTTTCACCACCTACATTCCTTACATCACTTCGCAT
The DNA here is from genome assembly GCA_903067095.1 of Girardinus metallicus. Taxonomy (NCBI): domain Eukaryota; kingdom Metazoa; phylum Chordata; class Actinopteri; order Cyprinodontiformes; family Poeciliidae; genus Girardinus; species Girardinus metallicus. Next base: position 6,740 of record CAEGAE010005771.1, on the reverse strand, counting down.
GTATATTAAAGGTTATCCTTTAATCTACATGTAAATTTACACATCTCCATTATGCAGGAAGATTCAGCAGCTCATTATGTGCCTGACGTAAAAAGAATAGTAATGGTTTGTTTTATATTTTGTTTGATCTAAAAGCCAGTGTGTTCCCTTGATCATATACACACACAGTCACATGGGATTGTTAAACTTCATTAACGTCCCTGGCCCCTACAAATTCTAAATCTATAAACCTGTGCTAATCAGCTTGGTTTCAGATTTCAGACCCCAATGTTTCAGATAAAAATGGAATGATGCATAGTTTACAAGTTCTTTCACAAATGAGAAAATCTAATTCACTTCAGTTTAGTTAGTTAGCGTCAAATCGCAACACGTCATCTTAAGGCAATTTACAAAAAAAGGCAAGGTCTCTAACAGCCTTACACATTCATGGCAAAAATAGTTCAAGGTAAGTCAACTTGTATGGAGTACTGGACTTTAACTAAGCCATTTTAACATTTGCTGCTACAGCTTTTCCCCCATGACTGCCCTATATTTAACTCCGACCATCATCCATTTAACTCCTACCAGCTTCCTCACAGCATGATTCTGCCAATATCATCTTTCGCTGTGGAAATGTTGTGTTCAGGAGTTGTACAGAGATCATTTCCTGGTCTCATAAGACAGGATCACCTGCTCCCATAGATGACCATTGATAAGCATGTCCTGGCAACAGATTTCTTCCACCTGAACTATGGGTCACCGTTGATCCTCCAAAGTCACCTGTCTGCTGTGTACCTTGATCATACTACTTCTGTTTATTCATAAATGTTCTCTAACAATCTTCTGTTGGCTTACCAGATAAGCTGGATTTGTACTGAAATTTGTGTTACAATTGTAATGAAACATAGTAAAGCTTATATAGTTCTATGTCTTTTATCAACATTTTGAACACAATGAGCCATTTTAGTTTTAAATGTTTGAAATGTTTCAATATTTCAAATTGCTATCTTCTTAGGTTTACAGATGTGTCAAGTTATTCCTTACCAGGTACCAGGCACAGGAATGCTGCAGTCAGGATGCTGCAGTCCACTCCCCTCTTCTCCCACCAGCTGCTCTCTTTCATCACCTTCTGCACCAGCCTGGTAAGCTCCATCATCAGAGACTCTTTCCCCACATCCTCTTCTCCTCCTCCATTTGTCAACTCCGAAAGCGCTCCGCTTCTCAGTTTTAGCACACCACCCCATCCTCGGTCATTCTGGATTTCTGGAATTTCTCGGCACTCATCCTGTACGCTCTGCATGCTGAGGACCGGCTCAGAACAGAGTCACAGTCTCCTCCTGAGAGCAGCCGGAGCCAAACAGTGCAGCACTGAACGCAAAATCCACTGAGGAAAGTCAACACTGACAAACTCCCTGTTGGTAAGGATCATTGTCAGAGAAGCCCGACCCCCTTCCTGTAGCAGTCCCACCTCTTTTTTTATGTCATTTCTCCTCCTCACCTTGACTTTGAATCTAACGAGGCACTGGCTGAAGATTTAACAGGGTGGATTCAGAAATCCTGCAGAAAAAAACATGCATCTGCTTCAGTTCCCCCTCTCTGGTGTCTCATGCATTCTGCATGACGCTCTCCCCTTCGTTGTTCCTCTGCCTTTGTGTGCTCTCCACTTCCCCCTCCCCTCTGTTGTTGTAACCTTGGCAAACATCCTGGGAAAGACGAAAGCTGAGTAACAGCGTCCACTTCTGTTTTTTCAAAGTAGGAAGATAGCTTTTTCTTTTAGAAGTTAATTCACATTAATCTGCATCCCTCTGGAATCTGGATGACTGGATAAACAGGATCTGACTTGAAAAGGGGAAAAAAATAGGTGGAAATTAGAATTGTCCTTGTATTTTTCTAAATTGAATTGTATTTTTAAGGCTGGGTTCAACAACAATACAAAAATGTTGGAGAAGTGTTACAAAACTGTGAGGTCCAAGAAAAGGGAAAGAGGTGCCAAAAAATCACAAAAACAATACCTAAAGTGACAAAATAGCTAAATGCAACAAAGAAGAGGGAGAAAAAAAACATAAAATATCAGAACAGCCTGCAGATAAATGCTATTGCAGATAAATATAAAAAAGAAAAAAGAGTGGAAAATGGTTTCTAAGAAAAAAGTAAAAAATACAGAAAATTGTACCCCAAAGAGAGGAGGTATGTACCGAGAACCAGAATTACATAAATCTAACAAAATTTAAGATAAATTGAATTTTATCAGCCTTAATGCATTCATGTTAATGTATAAGTACAACTAGCTCACATGAACTCTTTTACTTTATTTTAATAAAAGATATGATGTTTGTGTGAACATTTTCAGGCAGTTATTACAAAAAAAATAAAAATGATCATACATGCAGGGTCATGCCCTCTGGTGCAGATACATCCACAGCTGAAAGGTGATGCGACATGCAGCAACCTGAAACTGCAGCTTTATCTTACGCAAATTCACGTAACTTTGTCCTGACACCACATCGTCTTACTGTTACTACCATGTCTGCAGCAGTCTCAGATTAGTTTCTATCACAAACATACAGTAAGGTCAATAATGTACATGTGCCAAACAAAAATATTTTGTTTTAAAGTACAGTATTTGTATTTTGATTTTTCTTCAATGGAGCAATAGAGATGTACAGTAACAATAAAGCAGAATTGATTGGAGGTGAATCAATAGAAACTTACCTGTTTGTGGAAAAACGTTAAAACCAAAACCTGCATCTTATTGTAATGTTTGTAATTAGTTTTATTTAGTTTGTTAATATTTGTGTGTGTAGACTAATAATATGGAGACAGATTTAGATTTATGTAAATATATGTAATAGCGTGTCACAAAATACAAATAAATTATGTTCTTGACAACTCATAGGTAGGAGAACCTACAGCATGAAATTGAGTGCAGTTACACAAGGCAGCCACAAGATGGTGGCAATGATTTTTTGGAGATAAACAAACCCCCACCAGTAATTGAACCGTTAAAGGGCCATAATCGAGTTTGTCAACATGCTTTATCTTTGATGATTTTGATTTGGAACCAAAAAGTACTATTTCCTGCTGATTAATGATTAAAATGATCAAAGACAATACATGTTCTGTTTTGCCCCATGATAATATGCAATATGATCCAAAGTCTGTCATGAATGTCATGCTGGGAATGAAGATGTAAGGTGATACTCCTGCTGTAAAACAGACAAAATCTCAAAGCGCAGAGTCCTCAATAGCTTCTGGTTCTTCGAGAACATCGAGACGCCTCTTGCAGGCATCTAGCATCTTTTTTCTAGGGCCTAATGGGATATGAATGCTACTGAGGTCCTGATCTGAACATAGCAACAGTGCCTCCAAGTCAATCTTCTCTCGACTGAGGATCGGCAAGAATTCACTCAGGCCCTGAGAGGCAAGAAAAGTTTCCAGAGGGTTATTCTCTGGCTCCATATCCTCATCCAACCCTATGTCAACCTCTTCCCAAGGTAATTCTTGCAGGTTCCTCTCCTGTAGGCTAAATGCGCTGCCGATACTGTCTTCATCAAAGCTAGGAGAGCGCTGAGGCAAGCGTCCACTCAGACGGACGTTAGGTGCTCGACCAACAGGTTCACTTCCTACAACACTTCCTTCATCTCGTCCTCCAATCCCAAACATACCACCTGTCATATAGTTCCTTCTGAACACCATGGTGCCAAGCCCAGGCCGTGTGAAAAGGGAGTCCCGCCCAGAGTCTGCACTGATTTCTGAATAGGCAGCTTCATAGAGGCCTGGGTCACTCATGGCACGAGAAACTGTCTCAACATCGTCATCATTTTCCCGGGGAAACATGTCCCGGATGTTGAGACGGGCCCGCTCTTTGGGGTTGGTGTAGGTATCTTGTTTGAGGAACATGACGTCGCTACCAAGCTGCAGGCCATTGAGCGAGCGGATACTCTTTCTCCCATCTTCGTAGATTTTGAACGTTCCATCAACCTGCTTCTTCTTTTCCAGTTTCTTCTGAATCTTGGCCTTGCCCTTGGCTGTTGAATGCAGCGTAGCCTGGAAATAAAACCAGCTTGCTTAAAACAAAATTTAAGGTCTTAAAACAAAAACAAACATAGGTACATTTTTCAAAATAATTTCTGTTTTGAAAGACTTCAATAAAAAGTCTATCAATAGAAAACACTGCTGACAAAGACCTCAAAGACTCCACTTCACAACCTCTGATGTTTATTTTTACACTTCAATCTGACAATGGAAGAATACAGAAAGTATGTCTGGCCATTAAACGGCAGAAGCTTCTGTTTATGCTCAGGTTATTTACTACCACAATAGACGAGATGAGGAGCCAACCCATCTATCTTCTGATCCATTCTGCCATCACAAGGAATCATCTATCCATTCTATATATTCTGCTTATCCAAGGACAAGATTCCTGGCATTCTTTCTAAAAAATCCCCCAGTGAGTTTTTAGCCTGCTCCAAGATGTGCTCAGAAAACCTCCAATACGAGATATCCAGTTGACATCCTGACCACACATCTAAACACCTTTCATGCAGAAAAGTAGCCATTCTACTACAATAGAAGCTTGCTTCTATTGATGGAGCTCCTTACTGTGTCTGTAAGGCTGAGTCCACACAAGAGCAGAATAAAGCAGGGCATAGATTACTACATACAAGGCCTCATTTCATTTTACCATCCTCCTACTATATTACTGTTGAACACCACACCAAACACAGCCTGGAAAACCATACTACAATGATTTCCTCATCAACTCTACAAGGGTAAGGATCTGTTCCTCTGTTCAATGACCAGAGCAAAACTTACACTGCTGCTTTTGATCGAGGATCAATGTTTGACAATCATTCCAACACCCCTGGGTAAGCTTTCTTCCCCTTTTCATTACCCCTCCGGTTCAAAACAACAAAATTTACTATTTAATCGACAACTAACCTTACCAGGAGAGTTTAGAGGTGAAATATTAAAGATGAAGCTAACTAGTCAAAAATAACCAGTTTCCATGCTCAAACAAAACCTTGAGTTTGTGGGCTATGTCTTCATCAAGTTCTTAACATTGGTGTCATGTAGTAACAATAAGTACATTGTAAAAAAAATGGTTATGATCTCAATTTTTCTTATAAAAACCATTATTCGCATATAGAAGACATATAATATTATGCTTTTTTACATCTGACTCATAACCACCTGTGAATATGGCATGTTGGAGGTGACTGTGTTGAACTTGCGGCTTAGCGTGCTGCTGCTGGTGTAGCTGGAGAAGCTAATAGCATCCAGGTTGTCCAGAGCCACTGATTCCTTCATGAACTTCCTCTCCATGCGCTCCCGGTGCCTCATTTGGAGCTTCTCACACTCTTTGATGCGACGCTCCGCAGCCCGAAATGCTCGGTCTTTCAGCTTACTGACCAGCTTTGGGTTGAGTGTGATCTGCTTGGAGGCGGTGGAGTCCAGATATCGAACACAATCCATGTGGCCCTTGGCGGCTGCCATGTCCAGAGGTGTGTGATAGTCATTGTCCAGACACCAAAGGTTGGCACCGAAAGCTACCAGGAAAGAGAGCGAACTGAGGTGGCCGTTGGCAGCTGCCAGGTGGAGTGGCGTGTTCCCCCAGATGTCACATTTGTCCGGATCACCTCTAAGAAACAGGAGAGGAGATGTCCAAGTAAATTTATTGAACTGATTCTAATGCTAATCTTAAAGGATTTCTTTTCGGCTGTAGACACTAGGAGATTTCTTGTAGAAAAGGCAAGAATCTACTTTAACTGTGAGTATGAGTTAATTTAGCCAGCTAGGGGAAGATTTTTTCTTCAAATTAATTAGATATATACAAATGATCATTAAGAGGATCAGAACTGGCTAAAATAAATTAACATTTGCTCTTTGATTAACTTCATTTTAAAGTTAGAATAGAATAGAAACAGCCTTTACATGTGTTACTGTATTGTTATCAAGAACATAAACAGGAGCATTCAGCTGTAGCAGCGACAAACTTTTTCTTTTTTTCCCTCCTCTTAAACGGCCAGTCCATGATCAATAATTGAAGCTCTGCAAGTTAAACATGACAGAGGTGACGTTGCATTATTCATCCCACACACCCAAAGTCTTTTTTTCATACACACCCACAAACACGCAGTCACCACAACAGGGCCATCGGCCTCATCAGCATCACCTCTGACTTTATTTTCAGCCTGTGACCCTGATGGACCTTTTTAAAGTTCTTTGTTGGTTTAAAAGCTGTAATGCAGATCCAGTTGCAGTGGTGGGAAATGTATCACTGTAGTAACATGCAACAGGAATCACACCTATGTAGCTCACACAGTAATCTGATCACATGTAGCTCCAGTTTAGAGGTGATAAAGCAGAGACAAACAACAAAAAACAAATCTGTTTTCTTGAAACATGAAAATATGTGGCTGCTGTCAAGAGCATTTGTTCTGAGGAAGCTCTAATTGTGAGACTTTATTCGTAAGTCATTTAAAATCATTAAATGCAACTCGAGTTGTTTTTGGCACTTATTTTTCCTTTAATCCCAAGAAAAGTATGGGATATGAAATGCAACAGAATAGTTTAGGTATTTGCTTATTATTCTAAGTGTAAATAAAATTATTTAACCTCTAAAACTTAAACACCATTGCCATATACAGAGTGAGAATATAACGTTCACTGCCTGGCCAAAAAAAAAGTCGCCACCAAAAAATGGTCACACTCTCTAATATTTTGTTGGGCCGCCTTTAGCTTTGATTACAGCCCGCATT
>CAEGAE010005769.1:0-71477 GCA_903067095.1 Girardinus metallicus | reverse complement strand
GTGGGAGGAAGCCGGAGTACCCGGAGAGAACCCACGCATGCACAGGGAGAACATGCAAACTCCGTGCAGAAAGACCCTGTGCTGGGAATCGAACCCAGAACCTTCATGCTGCAAGGCAAGTAGGTAATGGTGTTTTGAATACCATTATTTGAAAAAATCAGTCTAGTAAAATCAGTCAAATGTATATAAAAACTGAGCTCTAGTGTGTTTTGTTCTCTATAGAATGATAGAAAGACATTATTCAAAGGTTATTTTTCTTCTTTTTGCATGAGTCAAATATGTTAGGTTCAAATACTGTCAAAATAACCTGGAGGAAGGTTGGTGTACAAAATATTATCGTTGTTTAGGCAAAGTGGTACTGCATTTGAGAAAGGCTATAGTTGGTTAAATTACAGAGGTACTTAAAAAGATGTGGAACTTTTTTGTATAAATATGTTATTTCCTGATACAAAGTACTAGACCAATATATTTCAGCACCTTGCACTATTACTGGAACCCCTAGCAAAGATGTATAAACAAGTCTTACATTGTGGATATTGAAGACCCATTTTTTGCTGCAGTTCTCTAACAGTGAGATTTTCTAACTTCCTCTACCATCCTCCTTATTGTGCATGATGACAAGATAAACTCCAATCATTGTCGATGCTTGTGTTTCACAGTTTGTATTGTTTCAGGCTCAGATTACTTTTGAATATATAAATACTATAGATAAAATCTATAGCTACATTGTCTGTAAATATATTCCTTCAAAACATTTGTGTTTTCTGTGATATTGCTTACGCTTTTGTCTTGGTCGTACAATCTCTTGAGCTTACATCATGACAAAAAAAATTTTATAAAAAAATGAAACTGCACAAATGACTGATATTGTTTTGGATTTTAGCACAAAAAAAGCTACAGTGGACAGGTGTGATGTGGGCATCTATGTAATTATTAATAATCCACCTTCTAAATTACATTGCATTACACATCACAAACTGTGTTTTTAAAATTCTCCACTTCTCTCTGTAAACCCCATCCATTAACAATACATTTTCTTATCTCCGTCATTTTGAAGAGTTGCTAAGAGAGGTGGTCTTTTTTTTACATGCTATAATTTGTATACACCAGGTAAGTCATGGGTCACTGAATAAAGGTTCATATACACTCTGTTCGGCATAAAAAGCAAACTTAAAACAGACTTTAGTTTCATTCAGATTATAGTAATTTTAACGGTGAGATTAATTGTAGCAGCAGTAAATTAGAAACACATATTTCTAAAGGTGGGATTATTTCCTAATAAGCACAGAAAGTCAAGTTTTAATTTTTCTACATTGTTTAGTTTAGAATTATGCTTCAATAAAATCTGACTTCATTATGTGTTTTTTTTTTTTTAGTTTTCCATGGATTCCTACAAGAGGGCACTGTGGATGTAATTGTTCTTATTAATCTGTTATTTGGTATAAGCTTTTGTTTCATTGAGGTTTATGTCTTACTCTCTGACCCTCTACGGAGAGGTGGACTACTTCTCTGGATAATTTGGAGGCATAACTGAGAATTACTGCCCAAATACTGCAGTACAGACTGAATATAAGAACTATGTTTTATACAACACTTACAGTTTAGTCCTATGGTAAGTAGGATTCACAGTCCCAAACATGTTTATAGTTCTTATCGCAGTAGATATACCTCAAAAAATTTGGATTGCCTGAAAAAGTTTAATATTTATCAATCATTTCAGAAAGCACAACTCATATTATACAGGTTAATTACACAGGGTGAAATATTTTAAGCCTTTATTTCTTGTAATATGGATGATCATGGCTTACAGATAATACAAAACCCAAAACCCAGTGTCTCAGAAAATTAGGTTGATATGAAAAAGTTAAATACTGTAAACTCATGGTGTCACATCCTTATCAGTTAATTAACTAAAAACACCTGAAAAGGGTTTCTGAGCCTCTAAATGGTCTCTCAGTTTGGTCATTAGTCTTCACATTCATAGAAATACTGCTGACTTGAGAGATGTTCAGTCATCAGTCACTGACAACCTCCACAAAGAGGGTAAGCCACAACGATCTTTAATAATGAAGCTGGTTGTTCCCAGAGTGCTGCACGCAAATGCATGTAAGGTTGAATGAAAGGAAAACGTGTGGTAGTAAACGATGCAGAAGCAACAGGGATAATGGCAGCCTTGAAGGATTTTCAAGCAAAATACTTTCAAGAATTTGGTGGATCTTCATGAGGAATGGACTGAGGCTGGAGTTAGTGCTCCAACAGCCACTGTGCTCAGACAAGTCGTACACCTGGGCTACAAATGTTTTTGTCCTCATGTGAAGCCACTCCTAAATCAGAGACATCAGATATGTCTTACCTGTGCTTAGGAGACAAAGAAAGGAACCGTTTCTCAGTTACCCAAAGTCCTGGGTTTAGATGACCCAGTGGATCATCTAAACCCGGTGTAGATGATCCACTGGGTTTTCTAAAGTCTACAGTCAATGCAGAGATCCACAAAGAAATTTTAAAGTACTACAGTCTTCCTCCTGCTGGCAAACTTTTCATAGATGTTTATTTTGTTTTCCAGCAGGACAAGGCACATGCCCACATTCCAAAGGTACCAAAGGCTGGTTCAGTGACTATGGTGTCACTGCAGACTTGTCTGACCTGAACCCCATAGAGAATCTGTGGAGCAGAGTATTGTCAAGAGGAACATTGGAGACACCAGAACCAACAATGCAGATGGGATGAGTTTCCATTCCACCTGAGGAGTTCAACCTGTGTCCATGCTACGCAACACTGATGCAGTAAGGCATGCAAAATGAGGCCCAACTGAGTACTGAGTACATAGAAATGAACATACATTTTCTGAAGCCAGACATTTCTGTTTAAAATATCCTTTTTTTAGTATTTTATAATGGTTTTACTTTTGAGAGACTCAAGTTTGGATCTTCATCATCTGTAAGTCATAATAGTCAAAATGACAAGAAATAAAGCCTTGAATATTCCACTATATGTGCAGAAAAGCCGTCCAGTTTATGAGTTTCACTTTCTGAAATGAGTGACAAAAAGTATTGAACCTTTTCATCATATTGGCACCCAAGAGAGTCACAGCTTTGACCTCTATTTTGTTTTCTGTTGGGGTTTTTTGTTGCCATTTTTGTTCTTCTTATGAAAACACAAAAGTATAACTAGATAAGCCTCACTTGTAGAAGGGCACTATGCTTTTTGAGAAACAGTGCATAAGTCTCCATGTGCTGCTCAAATCAACAATGCATATTCAACTTGTCAATTTCAGTCAAGTCAATTTCATGGGAAATTGATAAAAATATCTATATATTCTAGTCTTAGAATATGTCCTTGTTTGCATTTTCAATAAGTTTTGTTCATAAAGTACTCTAGAAAGATAGAAGATAATAACTTTCTCCACTTGGAGATAGCAAGAGCAAAGTTTTTTCTTTTCCATCTTGTCAACAACAATTTTCTGATGTTCTCAGAAAAACATTTTGGTCATAAAATATTTCTACATATCTTTAGTGGCGATCAGACTAATGATATCCATTTAGCTGTCACTTTTAATCTGCTGGAGTTTGCAGCAATGTGGAACATCTCAGAGGTTGTTATTATTATTATTTTAGCAACTCTAGGCAATATGTTTCTCAATAATAACTTTAGTCACAACTATATTGGGTTCATTTGATTATTTTTATTTTGTTTTTAAAGTTGTGCAGTTTTTAAGGTTTTGCAAACTATCAAGTATCCAGAAACATGTTATGCAACACCTCTCTGAGGACTTTGTTAAAAACCAAACAACAATCTGCTTCTTTCTTTCTGCCAATATTATTAACTTTTTGAGTTATGTGCCAAACGTTTTATTTTGGAGTTAAAGGGTGTCATATTGGGACATATTCAGCAGTCATTTGATAAAACAGAAAAACTTTTATTTTTATCACCAGCAGTTTATTACCAATGTTCTGTAAGAAAATTGTCAGTATTAATTGCTTAGATTATAGTTTAAAATGAAGACAAAATACGAAGAGAACAAAACCATAGCAGTCTATATGTTTTTTTTTTCTAAAAAATCTATTATGTTTTTACGTTTTGCATTCATAACAGCTTTGAAAATATAGACTTTATATTGTTTTCTTAAGGATTTGTTCAGAAATAACATTTTTATTGCTGTTAGATTCTACTTTCATTTTATCATGAGCATTATTTTAGATTATTTGTCAAAAGATGACCAACATAAAATGCATATGTGACTTTATTGAAAGTTTTATTGGTTTTATAAATTTCGTTCAAAAAGGGTTGTTACAAATAGAATTATATTTATTTCTTTTAATTTAAATTATCTTGCTTTCAGTTAATAAAATCCTTATTTTCAATTTTCCTCAGTTTTATCAATCCACATAATACATGCATGAGCTTAATGTATTGTTTGATAACTAGGACCAGTGAGAATGTATGTGTGATTGAACTGAAATGACTTTCTTTGCAAAGTTCTTCAAGTCAACATTCGTTATAAATTGGCTCTGCATAAATAAATGGAATAAGCTGAAGTGAACTGAATAGTTATGATTTTGAATGGCATTTATTAAATAAACGTACTTTTCTTTAAGGTTTTAGTGTATTTAGATGCACCAGTACACTAGATGCATTTTAATTTTTCTTAGAACCATAAATGCAATTTTTAATTTTTGTTTAGTTCATTTCTTTTTTTATGTTACCCACAGTGAAAAGGCCCTGAGCAGTGGCTGGGTTCTAACACTTTTAAGAATGTCCACATAAACCAAACATTCATGCTCTGATGGGCCACAGCCTGAGATTGGTTAGGTGGATTCTTTACACTTCAGTGGCTGAGCCTTAACTTCAAAACTGAAAGTAGAGCAGAAGGCAAAAAAGAAGGAGGAGGAGGAGGACTGCCTGGTGCAGCCAGTTAGAGCTCTATCTATATATCTATCATTCCATTTTCCTGCTTCTTGCCCTCGCTGACTTACTGTGTCTTCAAGCAGGGATTCAAAGGTCTGACGCTAGATGAAATACACACAGAAACTCACGCACACACACAGAAGCATGCACACACTTTCATCAGAATGCCAGCATGTTCACGGATCAGTTGCATAAAATGAAAGACCAAGACCTCAGAATTTGTTCTGGTTGAATTGCTTCAACATTGATGATTCCAGTTTGTATTTGAACCTCGCTAATATTAATGGGGGATTGCTTAAAATATGAACCAGGAAAAGAATTATGCTTCTGCAGTAAGAGATGAATTTGTTATAAAACTTTTTACATATCTTTACCTGATATAGAGGGAGCTACAATTTTCTAAGGAAAATTAGAGGTGTTCTTTGACGCGGGCCACATTTGAATTTGGTAAAACGTGATCTGTATTCAGAAGGTACCTGAATCTTAGCCGTGCACAAATGGAAATGTTAAAGCTCGACTACACAGGGAACTAGCTTGATAAAGATGAGTGCCTATTTACTCTGATTTTAAAGTGGTGGCACTTATCTCTAAGTGACTTTTATCAAAAACAAATATGAAACAACAAAGTTGAGAAACTGACAGATGGCACTGAAGACTAACAGGCTCTACCCTATGTTATTTTCAGTAAAAAAAAATTTACAACACATTCCTTTTTTCTGAATAAGAAATAATTTTGCTCAGGCCAAAGACAGCATATGAAACCAATTTAGACAATTTGGATATTTTTAGTAAGAATGAGAGGATAACATACTTTTAAATTGTGCTAAACATGATCAAATTACACTCTGGTGTGCTCTGTTTGGTTTGCATAACCATGGTAAAACTTGTAGTTTATGAGGACACATTTAATAGACCAAAGCAAAGTGTGACATCCATTTGCATTCAGCACCCATAAGTCAGTTGGGAATTTTTGGGAGATTCTGTCACTGTATCCAGAGGTACTTCTATCAGATTGAGAACCACAGCCTTAATTTCTTGAGGGCTGATGGTGTATCCTGCAAACTTTTAAAATGTTCCTGGTCCAACACTTGAATAAAATGCCTAAACTGCCTTCTAAGGATATGATTAGGTTCTGCAGTCCTGGTTATGACCGAATTATGTGACTAGGGAGTGTTTTGAATAGAGAAACATCTAATAATTTCAGAACACTGGCTTCGTGCTCAAGTTCCTGATTTAAAACTTTCTGTTGTATATGTGCATTTATATAATTATTTGTAACCCTTTTGCAATGAAGCATCCCCAAAAGATTAGAAAAAAAAATTCTATTTCTTTTCTCATTTGACCTCTGAGGAACTTGCCACAATATTTTTCATTTCTTTAATACAACTTCTTTAAATATAGGGGAATGCCAAATATAAACTGGACCTTTTATTGTCATTCTGCCTGCAGAGTTTTTAATTTAATAACTCTCTCAGCCACACAGAACAGATTTCCTAGTTCTGCTTACCAAAGCAAAGACGGAAATGACAAAGTGTCAGTGTTTCAGGCTTAATAATTGCTTTGTGACGATACTTGAACCAAGGACATTATTTCTTTTATTGATGTTCCCGTGACTATGTAAGAAGCTAATATTGGGCATTACCAGAAGGGTGAACCAAGTTAATTAGTTTTTTTTTTCTTTTAAAACTTCAAATAATAAAACCTGCTTGTTATCATTTCATCTGTGTCACATACTGTCGTTTCACAGCAGTCTCACCACCAGTGCGTTGACAGTTGAGGGTTAGAATTTGTGTATTTTGCATGAGGCAGTGCTCACGTAAAAACATATATTATATATAAATATGTCCATATATTATAACAAACATGGTTATTTTGCCCCTAAAAATCTTTTCAAAGTAATAGATATTTTTATTTTAAATGTGATGTGACACAGAGAACCACTTATGGCCTTCTTCCTGTTTATTTAGTCATGCATACATTTTTGTGCTTGTTTTTATTTAATGCAAATCCAACATTAAGAAATATAATAAGAAACTATGCTTATCCTTTTTTATGTCTCAGTCTTTAAAACTTAAATATTTTGGCAGAAAGTGCTGATAAACCAACCACTAACTTTGTTCAGTGAAGATGCATCAAAACATGGATAAAGGTTGCATAAAAGAAAATAGAAAACATCCAAAATGAAAAGAGTGTTTTTTATTCTTATACACTTTTAAAGGATGAGTGCAAATAAAAGAGCTCATGACCAAAATCTACTCATCACTAAGCCATGGACCATCAGGTATCAGTAAATACAAGCTTTTTGGTAGCTATAATCTACAACACAAGGACAGAATCAAGGGGAAAAAAACAACACAGAATCTATGCAATCAGAAATAAAATTAAGGAAAATAAATTCATATGAACAAAAACAAAAGGGAACAAAAGTAGAACACAACACAATTTGTACATTCAAAAGAAAAAAGCTCAAAAAATCCACAAAGAATATAAATATTACGGCAAGTGATGATAAAACATATTCTACAATCTGTTATGTACACTTGGCACAAATGTTATATATCAGACTTCCTGTCAGGTTGTTGACACTTTTTTTTTATCTATACAGGTTGTAACTCTTTATTTAAGATGCCAGCCTGACCTTTCAGTTTACCTATAAATATACCAAAACAATCTTTCTCTTACAGCAAGCTGTAGAAAAGTTTAGCAAAGCTTGATGTAAATGTAGAGATGAAACTGCTTAATTATCAATGGCATCAGAAAATTGGTGACACACACACACACATATATATATGTATATATATATATATGTGTATAAAGAATTATTTTTTTTAATAAATCTCTCATAGTCCTTCTCATGCACTTGAAAGTTGTAAACAGTAAAAATTTAAGTGATTTACTAACCATATTTGAAGAGACAAACAGACTTCCAAACAATACGGTGAAAAAAAGTAGCAGATTGTTTATATGCATTTAAAAACACTGGCAGATGTGTTTATAATGAGGTGGAAAATGGCTATTTCACGTGATTAGATTGTCTCTACCTATCTGACGTGGCTGGAGAGAATAAAAGCAGTTTACAGCTTATGTAATGTACTGCCCTGTGATGATTCGTGATAATATGACTCAGGTTTGCTCTAACTCTAAGACATACATTTAAAATCTACTTTAATATACAGCATGAAGTAGAAAAATGGTCTGGGCTGGGGATATATGAGTTTTGATATGTCTCTTCTGATATGTTAAAGGGAAGGTTTTGCCAGATTTTAGTTACTTGTTACTTTACAATAACAAGGACACCTACAGGTAAGTAAAATATTTTTATAAAATATTTGTGCAATTAAAGTAACATTAAGCATTTAAGATTACTTTGTGCTCCACAGTAATCTTAAGCAGTGTTGTAGTCAAAAATAAGAGGATGAGGAATAAAAAGCTGTCATGTTCAAAACAAAAAATAGGAATTAAAAGCTTCACAATGTTCAATGAAATTTACAGCCAACATTTGTATAATGAACTTTTCTCCTATGTCTTGGAGAAAAGTTATTTGTGAGTCAGTTTTCTCTAACTTCATGTATACTAGGCTACTAGCAATAGGAACTAGACAAAAACACGACATATGATTTTGTTATTTTTGCAGCGTAGACACACACCCCAATGCTTCAAATTCAAATTTGTCCTCCTTAAATCTATGGGAGCAAAAAATTTACTCATGTTTTGTGTATTTGAGTTTACTTTTGATTTACAAATGATGGCATAGCGCAATGTTTTGTACGTTTCTTTATACTTTATTTTTTAACTTCATTGTGACGGGGTTCTATTATGACTTGGTCAAACATAAATGACTGGCCAAGGCCGGAGATAACTTTAGTGAAATTTATTAAGATTTTCTTCAATTGAACAAATCAAAGAGGTGCAGAACATGCACAAAAGACATCAAAGGCAGGTTTAAAAACAGACAAACAGCAGTACCTTAAACGCAAGAGCCCATCACCTTCAGTGTGGCTTCTCTGGAGTCTAGCCAGATTGCCGCCCTGTGGAGCAGAGCCCTGCTTTTAAAGCCACAGGCTCCGCCCACGAAAAGACCAACCCAGCAAAATAACCACAAAAAAAAAAAAACTAAGCAATTACTTCTAACTCAAATAAACTCTTAAAGTATACAAAATAATAATAATAATATTATTAATAATAGAATAAATAAATAAATAAATAAACTTGTAATCAAACATACACTACTCAATTTAATAGAAAACGCTCTGCACGTTCTGATGACATCATTACGTCATCACGTGACTCCCTCCGCAGCCACAATCCGGAAACAGCCCTACTTGAAATCAAAACCGGGAAAATGTTTGAAGCTGAAAACAGATCAGGATGACGAACCGCGTGAGCCTAAGCTGCAACAAAAAGTAAGTTAACGATTGTGTATATGTGTGCGGGCGTGATCGCACGCTGACACGGACTCTATAATTAAGCCCCGGCTCGTGACGGCTCCTCCGTCACACTCATGTACGTTAGGTTAATTTTTAGGCTCTTTCGTGTTGAGCTCTAGAACTCAAATGTGCATTTTTCTTTTGCAAGCTAATGTGTCATTGAACTTTTAAACCATAAATTTGTCAATTTTGAAAAAGAAAAACATGAAATTTCATATTATCGCATCTGCGGGATGAAATATTTTAAAAAAATTTCAAAATGCAAATCTTTTATTTTAAGATTAATGAACATGGGATACAATTAAAGGTTTTCTTTTCAGTGACTGCAACACTGCTTATTACCACCCCTGACTTGATTTGTACAAGCTAAAAACAAACATTTAGAATTTATTTTTGACCTCAATGTTACACTCAGTGTTTTCCAGTAAACCTTTTTAGTTCATATTCTGTTTAGGAATCCCTTAATTACACAAACCTTTATTCTCAGAGTTCAGAAAGTTCACATTTAAAGGTTAGATATTTCTTGAATTAACTACATAGTAGCAAGCATTAGCTTTTTATCTTTGTGTAATACAATATGTAATTATGTTTACCTACTTTATCTCAAGTGAACTAGGTCTTGGTGAAAAGGGCTCAGTGACAGCATATTTGATATTTAGTTTTAGCAACAGTTTGGATACATTTCAAGTGTCAGAAATTTCACAGAACAGCATCAAGTGAGGGAATCCTGCTCAAAGGCTGCAGCTGTTCTAACATCTACTCTGTTCACAGATAATATTCAAAGCTTAGGCTAACCGGAGAACAGTCTCATCAAAACACTGGTCTGACACATTCTCCAACAAACAGGGACTGCCTTCTTCACATTCAAATGTTACGGTGGAAATAAAAGGACATTTAAGTTCAACAAACACATGAAGAGGACATTCATACATGGAAAAACAATGAGGTAAATATGACAAAATGTATCTACAGAACTGATAGACATAAGGAATGGTTAGACAATGTTATGAATATATGCACAGTATGTGATGTACAATAGCTGCGGTCATTCAAAACAAAAAAAGCAAGACGTGAAAATAATATATACATTTGTTCTCAGACATGTTATTTTTTTTAAGATGACGTGATCTGTTGAAAGTTACAAGGAAGATACATCCAAGAAACAAATTAAATATAATGAAGCAAGCGAGTCACTCATAAAAGACTGGAAAATAAAGGAGAAATATACAGTGTGTTTAACATCAAATTAAAGAGAATATGAGTCCCAACTGCTTTGAGGAAGTGGACAGTCAACTCATTTGTACACACAAATGCCAACATTCCATAGAAATACACACAGCATGGGCAGTTTTCGTCACTGGGCTGGATTTAAGATTCAGTGCGTTCTTTAAAAAGATGGGATATTTATGTGGAGTAATGGCGGCTGATTGGTAAAAGTAGTGGACTGTTGTTTTATGGCCTAACTCATTTGACATACTCAGCTGACTTCCAGAAGTGCCCTGGATGGGAAAGGCGGCGGTTCCTTTTTGGCAACTTTTCCAGTAAATCTACCAGCTTGGAGAAGCTGGGCCGCTCTTCTGGCTTGTATGCCCAACACATTAGCAAAATATCCTGGGGAAAAAAAACAACAAAAAAAATAAACAAAATGGAAATCATTTCACTTCTTTTTTGCTCACTGGACAAGGATAAATTGCCTTGCAGAAGTATTCATACTACTTTAATTTTCTCATCTTCTGTCTCACTGCTGCTGTAAATTTAGTTTATTTTGTGGAAATTTTATTACATGCATCAGCACATAATTTTGAATTAGAAGAGCAATTACACATGGGTTGATGTTTTTTGATATAAAAATGAGACAACTAATTTTTGTTGTGCCATAAAAATGATTTTTGTGGTCAAAAACTATTGCTCACATCATTTAAAGATCCATGATAATGGAAGCTTTGCATTTGTAAAACATTCTGAAAACAAAAAGTAATTTTTCTTATTCATTGTGTTGGGCTATCACAATAGATTCTAATAAAGTACATTGAAGTTTGCAGGCAAGGTGAGAAAATGCAAAAAAAAAAAGTTCAAGCGGTGTGAATACTCTTGCAAGGCACCATACTCTTGTATTCACTTAAAGATACAGTTTTCTTCAAGATGCATTCCAACTTAAAAAAAAAAACACAAGAGGTCAGTTAGTTTACTGAGAAGACAATTATAGGCTTCGTTGTTCCTAATTTAACCAACACAATACAGCATCAGGACCAGCAGCATTGACAACAGATTCTAGATGGCATAGACATGACATTTTAAGCAGAAAAATAATTACACTTATTACATAGTAGCCTGCATAGATATTGGGACCCCTGATGAAGAATGTAACTCGTTGCCGCAGGTTCCAAACAACAAGATTTGCTGAGATTTTTAAGTATCATTCGTTCCAAACACCAAGCTTTGCTGAGAAAGTCCCATTCCATCTTGCTCATTCTGTGTTGTGCCTAAATGTACCCTTATCCTGCCTTATTTCTCACTGATTCAATTGTTTTTCAATATTTATGTTACTCGTTTGACTGTAGTTATTGGCAGGTGTAGGCAAGTAACGATTTGTGAGGTCATTTCCTTGCAAAATTGTAAATATATATCTACCTTACTCATACAAGGTAGCCATATAATTAAAATGTCCCAGATTCTTACTTACTTAAGAAATAAAGTATAAGTTACAAAGTTCTTTATATTTATATAATGTGAAACAATATGATCACCAATAACTGTGAAAGAAGTGATTTTGTTAAAAAATGATATTATTTCTTTATATTTTGTATTTCCAATTTGTCAGTGTAAGATCATGGTACTGCAATAGAAGCTGAATTTATTATTAAGTTGTTTTGTTTTCTTTTTCCAGCAGAGTTGCTAATGACTGTGTAAGGAGAGAAATATGTAACATTTACATCTGAGGAGAAGATATTGGAGGTGTTTTTATAAGTGAGGATGGTATATGTTTGAAAAGAAAAGGATAAAAACAGCTTGAAACATTTTTATTCTATTACACATAAGTCTCAGCAGTTTCCTACTTTTAATCAGACGAAGCTCAATGTACAACTCTTACTTTCCCTACTAGACTTAGTATTAGTAGTCATTCCATTTACCCCAAAATAAAAAAGTAATAACTGGTCTTTTCTCACCAAAGTTGAAATTTAATCAACAATTCCATCAGAGCTGCGAGTAGAACTCGTTCTAGTTTTATCTATGTTTAATTATTGCTTGCAAACCTTTTTCAGACATATTTTAATCAGCAAGAACCCTGAAGTTTAATTGTATAAAATGAAATAATGGATGTTGCTAATTTACAATTTAAAAACTTTTTTAGACTTAGGCACACTTTCAGAAAGATACTTCCCTGTGTAATTTCACCAACGCACAGCCTGTTAGACAGACCTTATGCTAGTTAGTTCTGATCAGTTTGTTGGATCATAATGATTTAAAGACTTCAATGTTTTGCATTGGGTCCAAAGTCTACAATGCTGGATATTGTTTGATGCTTCTAATTTTTAAAGTGAATTAAGATAAGATGCGTTGTGTAAATAGGGCCTATATAAACGCGATATTTTGAATTCATCATAATTTGAAAACTAATCCTGTCAGAATCATGTGACTCATGATCAAGTAAAAAAAGGAAGAAAGTCCTTACCAGTATCTCCTTCCCCATTCCAGTTTGGGCAAGGTTAGGCTTCATGCCACTTCCAATCTGCCATATGATCACCTCCGCTGGCTGACTCTTGTAAGGCCACTCACGTGCATGTAACTCATACCAGATGGTGCTGCGAAGACAAGTGGAGTGCGTCACTGCTTTGAACTACCTCATTTTATTAAACAATTATATGAAACAGTAGAATTCAGATAAGCAAAAACACCACAATTCAATTAATACTTTCAGAATTAGATCACACTGGTGCATAGAAGGGCTCCATACAGAAACATTAGTAGAGTTATTTATAGGTTAAGATTATATCTTTTATAATTAATCTAGTATTTGCAAATATGGTTAATGCAGAAAACACATCAATATGGTTAACGCAGAAAACACATCTACTCAAACATGTCCAACATGTTTGAGTAGAATAAAAATAGCTCAATGCCAGGAGTAATGGGAAAAAAAATAAAAGCTGACGCTTGATTGTTGATGAATATGCATAACAGCCAAGGGGGTCACCTCCAGGTAGCGCAAAGGCCAACAGAGCAGCGGGACATTGTGCACAAGTGCTGCGCTTGTCTTCCTTTCAGAATAATAAGAGCGATGAAGCATCCATACGGGAGAACCGTCTGAAAACGCTGTTGTGTTAATAGTCAATAGAGCAGGGTCTACCCCAACAAACCAAGCCATAATGGATATGGAGGAGAAAGTGGAGCCAAAGTGATTTTTTAATCAACTTAGGGCACATATAAAAATGATCATTGAAGGAGGAGAATGGAGAGACTTTTGTCTGAGAGACTTATTTGACACTTAGAAAAGCAATCTATATGTAATAACTCTCGGATTCAGTAGGATGAATTCACTCAAAATGTGTAACTGCATTTTTTAAAGGCAGAAATGAAGCAAATCAAAGATAGTCTGGGTGGATTTGAAAAAAGACATGGATGTAAAAAAGTGAGGTTTTTTTTTCACTGATTTATTTAATTTATTATATTACTTACTATTAGCATGATCTTCAAGAACAACATTTACCTTCAAATCTAACCAGACGTTAACCTGGACATCTGGTGAACTGCTCATAAACAGCTTAAAAAAAAGAGTATTACAAAAAGTTTTCAGAAAGTGGGTTAATAAAAATATTATTTTTTTTTATAGAAATGCTAGTTAACATTTGTATTTATATTTGCCTTTTACTCAGATTAAGTAGCTGCCTTTTATAATGATATACTCTCCATTATGTAGCTTCGTACATAGTCTTTAACTAAACTTCATAAGTTTGCTCCTTTAACTCACTGGCTGCTGCTTCAATTTCTGCCCATTTTCGGACTGTCAACAGTTGGCTATAAATATCCAGACTCAGACACCGTCCGGACAAACAAAGACCTGGACATATGGTTAGAGGACACTCACCCGAAAGCAAAGACGTCTGACTGTTTGGAGAAAGGAAGCTTGTCCTCCTCTGTGTCTGGAGAAAGCTGCTGAATAATTTCTGGGGCCAGGTGACACAGCCACCCGTTGGGGATTCTCAGTTTGTCTTCTCTCCGGCTGCATAGCAAAACAAAAAAAATACAAACACGGATATTTGTTACAAAGTGTCTCTTCCTGTTGTATTGTGATAACTTGATTTTATGTAGTTTGTTAGATCCAAAAAGGCAGAATCCTGGTTTGCTTTTAAACGGCTTTGTAATATATTAAATAGAATTTTAAGGATTACGTCGTGTCAAATTCCACCGCAATGACATGAGGGAAAAAAAAAAAAAAGACAAGCAAATACATGATGGTGTCTTCAGCCATCTGTGGTGCTGTCATGTTTTCAGATTAAAAAATAAAGAGTCACAGGTTTGCCTTTGGCATTTGAATTTCCTTGGAAAAAACATAGCAAAAATAATTATTGTTTTTGGAGGCTTAGGGCCAGTGTGGTTTGACATTTAGACTTTTATTATTAAATGTATACAGCTACTGTTTGGACAGCTTGTGTCACATTGATTATTGCAGTAGATTTTAATGTCGGTGCAAATAGTGTTGTTATCATGATTAGGGTAAATGCAATCATTATTACTTTATAACAGAAAGGCTAAGCCTGAACTACAAAGTGTTTTGCTAATAAAAACGCTGGTTTGGTTTCAACAAATGTGGGCGTATTTACCTATAGAGAGTAATATGACTCAGTGTAAACTTACCTGATGCCAGCAGCAAACCAAATTTACTTTTCTATTGCCAATCGGAATGGCAAATTTGGGTTAGATTTACTTTTAGTTTTGTGAAAAATTGGATAAACAAAACATCAGTTACAAATTGGTCTATAGATTACAGTCTCTGTGGCTTATGATCAATTGATCAACACTTCTTACACGTGTCTTATTATTATTTAATTATAATCTTCTATTTTATCCATACACACAAATTCCTTTTATAAACATGGAGTCAAACGTATACGTCTGTTGGTAATTATATATTGTTGATTAAATATAAAAACCTCAAAAATCTCAACTTTTCTCTTTTGCTGCGTCATACCATTTTTGCTTTTCTCATTTAGTTTATTTTCAATTTCAAAGGATCACCTAACCATCAAATTTCCATACTCTGTATACACACAAGTACCTGCAAGGTAGGACAATTGAACTAATCAGAGACAAGGTGATGGCACTGCAATCTTTGACTTTTTGAGTCTCTCTGATGCTACTTTTAGGTGCTCTCACCCATTTAAGGACCTCAAGATCTAAATGTGGAGATATTTGTTTTGTGACGACAAATGTCAGCCTTGCAAAGATTTTCAGAAGGATTTAGATAAGAGGCTGTTTCTGGTGAGCTTAAAATTGTTCTTTGTCTCCTTTTCAAACCTCCTTTTGTGTTGCTGGAAGTGAGCTTAAGGTTATTGTGCCAATGAAAGATCCAAGACCTTCAATTCAAACATTTTTCTGACAAAAGAGGCTTTTTTGAAATATGTAAGATTACTGACCTACTCTGTATGTTCAAGGAACAGAATCCAGTACCTGAGACCCTAGTAAGCTTTTGGGTTGGTGTGTATGGAAGTCTTAATAGAACAACTTTGTAAGGGTAAAAAAAACAAAACAATTTATCAAGGCTTCATACAGGGACGGTTTTATAGTGCTATATTCCACATTTATAAAAACTCTGTTCTACCTTTGGCAAGAAACTTAAGTTTTTTGTAAAAGTTCCCAATGATGTTTATGAGCAGATGTAAATATGTAATTGTGGCATAGTTTGGTTCATTCAATAATTACTGCCATATTTTAAAGATCAAAAAGTAATTCAGTAATATTGTAGAGAGGTCGGAGAACCACAAAGTAATAATTCCTTAGTGTTTTATATTTTGCATAAAAATCCATGATTTTGCTGTAAATATGTGTTAATGTAATAAAAAAAAGCTTGTGAAGATAATACACATTTAATCAAAGTTGTCTTTAACTTAGATGAAAGAAAGGCTCGTCTTTGAAGCTTGGAAATCCTATGAAAAAAGACAAGAAGGGTTTTAACATCACTAAGACTTCTGAATTCAGTTTTTATGAAGGAAATTAATCTACGGTTTCATTGATATTTCCTTTTCACATTTTCCTAATTAATAGTGTTTTTTTATTTGTTTGTTTTTGTTGTTTTTTTTTTTACCAGCAACATCAGATCTTACATTTATGATGTAATACTGTTTAATAGGCTTTTTATTACCATAATGGTGGTAAACTACAAATAAAATGAAGCCAAATATTTTGTTCTTGTATAAATATTTTTCCAATCACCCTGTCACAGCAAAAAGCTGCAATCTTTCAGGTGTTTATTAGCAAAACAAATGTAAGCTTCTGTCACTAACGTGCTTCATACATATTTACCTGCCAGCCTGCAGAACTCCAGATATAGTAAAAAGTCCAAAGTCAGTGATGACGACTTTGCCGTTATCATAAAACACATTCTTGGACTTCATGTCTTTGTGTAAAATCCCCTTAGCGTGGAGGTAGCCCATTCCCTGAGAAGAAGGGGAAGAGAGATAGGTGAATGTCCCGTAATGTGATGTTTGCTGCTGAAGTGTTCCTGGGAATCAACATCGATTTTTATTTATTTATTTTTTTTATTATTACCTTGACCATCTCTTGTGCAATCTGTCGCGTCTTGTTAACGTCCAGGACAACCTTGGCATCCCGCACCACAGAGTAAAGTGTCCTGCCTTTACACAAGCTGACAGAGAGGAGAAAGGTCATAGTTTAGAACATTAAATCAGCATTAAAAAAATGAACCATAAAATCTGCATTGTGAAAAGAAAAATACAAAAGAGATTGAAGCAAAAATTGTAGGAATCTGTTTTCAAAAAGGTAAAGTTGCATTTCACAACACAGTTTATCTATAGACTGTCTGATATGAAGATCCCCTTTATGAGTCCCCTACTCATTCTTGAACGGAGACCAAGATGGCCTGCATGATCTGCACTTGGATAAGTAAAGCCTTCATTGTAAATCTGTGAGTGACTGATTATACAATAGAATCTTAATTAATTAAAATATCAATAAAAAGTTAATCTATTTCAGTAGTTCACTTCAAAAAGTGTCCCCAAGCTTTATTGGTCCTTATAAAAACACACCGCGTCATACAGTGTGTTTTTGCTGAAATGGATCTTTATGACTGAATTTTTGTTAATCCAGATTTTCTTAAACTTATGCTTTAATTTTGTGATTATTAAACAATATTTTCCTTATTACTGCATTGCTGATAGAAGGTGTAACACTTCTGCAGTAGCTGTCTATTAAAATGCATTTTAATAGACAGCTACCCAACCCCCCACTGCCTCACACTTGAGACCCTTAACCCCGACTGTGCCCCCACAGCTGACCAGCAAAGGACCTGAGGCCCACGATTCATACATATTCATCTCGTGGCAACAAGCTGATAGGAGCCAAATCTTTAGGAACCGTCCCACTTCATTCTTTTTCTCAAATGCAGCTTTCTGTGTCCGATGGCAAATACCTTCACCTCTGACAAAAATAAATAAATAAAAAGCTAATGAGGCCATCTCAACATGCTGAGATTCACCCCAGTGTTTCAAAATGAGGTGGTTACGCCATGTGCATGAGTAAAAGAGCAGCAATAACCTCACAGATGACGTCAAACGCATAAAACGTGTTCTGTGTGCTCTGCAAAAAATCAATCCAGACTTAGTCACAAAGGAAACAATCGAAAAATAAGGAAGCAATCAGTGTTAATGATCTAACTTACGCAAACAGAAATTCCTCATTTAAAAATAGCCAATATACTTTATTTTAGTTTGATTTTACTAAGCTAAGTTGCACTTTGGTCTGTACAGGGTTGTTAGAGTTGCATCTTAAAGATTTTCATCCTCATCATCAGTCTGATATGTAGAAGCAGGATAACAAAGCCACCTGTAGCACTGACATATGCTATTATTTTCAGCAATCACCAGAGAAGGTTTCCAAGAGGCAGACAGCTCATCTGCCAGGTCCCCTGCATTCACAGCAATTTCATCTGACATCATCTGCAATCATAAAACTACAACTACAAACGTGTAACCTGTTACACAGTAAATGTGAAGAAAACAGAGATGTTTTTCTTGCAGAAATGTGTTTGCTTAAAAAAAGTGCATATGAATCCAGTGAGATTCTCCATTCTTTAGTAAATAAATGGAACAGGAAAGAGAAGAAATGAGAGGATGATGATTTTCTGTGTGACTGTTTTTTTTAGTGTGCAGATAACATTGGCAGTCTCCAATATCCAAACAATTTGCTTTTGAACATAATTAGCTTTGCTAATTAATTAAATGAGAGCATTTCTTGTGATGTCCTTGAATAATAACAGGCCCCTCTCCCTATACTGTGAGAACGCAAGCACTAATCCATGAAATAATTAAAAGGTGTTAACTATGTGAGAAAATTCATTCAAGTTCACTTGCAATGCTTTATCTGCTGTCAGCCTGTCAGAAAAAATCCACTGTTTGCTGTGAGGTGTGGGTGGTTCACCTACTCAGCAACAGTCGCAGCCTGTTCTAATCATAACGTCTGCATGTTTCACTGTCAGACACTCCATAACGGAGCAGATCTGTGGCTGATCTGAAAGGAGTGCCAGGGGGATGCTGACTGCAAGGACCTCACAGCTGCCAGCCCGCAGAGCAAAACCACACATTTCACAGATATGATGCGATCAGCATGAAACGAGTCAGAACCACTGGACAAATGAAAACTGTATTGTTTATTTGACTTTCTTACTGGCACGAATGCTGTCAAAAGCATGTTGTTATTAAAATAATAATGTATAGTGCTATTTTATAAAATTTTTGTAATATTTTAAGCCAAAATTAGCCTCAAAGTGAAAATTTCACGCAATAGTATTAAAAGATTTCTTTACCTTCCTAAATGTTGCATTGCTTGAGAAATACCAGTAAGGGCTGTTATGATTACAAATTTTACAGGATGATAAATTGCCCAGAAATTATTGTGATAATTGATAATACTGTTATTCTGAGATTATTTTCAAGTAATATATTGATAATGGCATAATAATGTGAGTTTTTCTACTTAAAAAGTAAAAAAACTTAAATTTTGTACAGAACATTCCAAAATTAAACACAAGCAAAAACAAGAAATAAAGAGGAAATAAAAACACACACAAAAAAATAGAATGGATTATGAAGTCTCTAAACAAAATTGCCCTTTAAAAAATATCAATTATCATAATGGAAATTATTGAGCTCATTTTAATTAATCATGTAATTAATTGATTAATTTCTCATTCCGACAGGCTTAATACCGTACATCAATTTGTATGATCCCTGCAGTTTAGCACACCCACATATCAAATTAATACAGAGCCTATTTAAACCTGTGCAATACATCTACGTATGTACAGAATTAGTCTGGCCATTTTCTATGCAATTCTGCTCAACTTTCATCTCTTTCATCCCCACCTGGGATTTCTCCCACTGATGGATTAATTGGTCTGTTTGAAAATATTTCTGATTGTGAAAAGCTTGACAATAAAAACAGGAGATGCAACAACACAGCAAGTTCAGTCCTCAACAGAACTGTCTTCCCAGATTTCTTGTCCAACATAATCTGTAACATCTTTCTCCCTACCTGGTGATGATGGCCAGATGCGGTGGGCTCATGCATACCCCCATGAACAGCACCACATTCTCATGGCGAGTGTTGCGGTACGCCATCACCTCCCGTTTGAAAGCCTTCAGCTGGTCTTCGTTGTCCCGCTCGATGTCGATCAATCGGATGGCAACCTCTCCGTGCCACCGTCCGTGGAACACCTTGCCGAAGCGCCCTTTGCCGATCATCTCTCCAATCTCCAGCTGCTCAAAGGGGATGTCCCACTCCTGCAGGAAGATGCTCGTCTGGCTGGCTTTGCGTGGGAAGTTGCGAGCAGACAATAGGGACAAATTCATCTCCTCAAACTCATCGCCGGAGTCCTCATTGTTGGCATCTTCATTCTGTGGTAAGCAAAGCAAAGAACACAAACTAGGAAATTAGAACTTTAGGCTATCAGCATAACATGTAATTGTGATATTGTTGTTGGAAATGGGGATTAACATATTTATAGCAAATAACCCACATTTTTCCTGGGTTTTATCTATCTTTTCCTTCAACACTATGTCCCCTTCAATCATGAACTTTTGCAACTCTGCTACAAAAGTCCAGATCCATCCTGGGCATTATTGACAGTGAAAGTCCATCTATCAGGCCAAATATAATACCGGTGAGTAGAATTTGCATGTATGCCACTATGAATCTAATATCCATCCAAATATTGTATCCAAGCAATCCTTTGTGGTTGCAATATTCCACATATAGATATTGTACTGATGATTGCAATTGTAATTCATTGTATACTTCCGTTCTACTACCAGAGTATCACTGGAACTGGATGATTTTCAGTTTAATTGGCCTTGACGGTTGATTGGCCGGTTGAGAACTCAAAAATCCCATCTTTCAATCAGTGAATGCACCACACTAAGCTCTACCAGGTTGCTCTGACAACAATAATGCCCAGTGTAGACTCTGTTAGTGAGTGAAGATGACTCAAAATTAACTAGTTTCAATATGAGTGAGGTACTTAAAAATGAATCCAGAGATCGCACAGATACATAAGAAATAATTTAAAATGAAGCTTAAATTGTTCCTATATCATGTCGAGACATGCTTACGGTTCATTTAGACTTTGGGATAAAACAAGACATTCAGCAGGTAATAGGGAAGCTGAACAAATCATAACAAGATGCTCTATTTTATCCCTAAGACCTTTCAGACTCTGTCATGGAACATGCTGGATTTGAAAATATTGGCAGTCAATATCAGAGATAAGGCATGCACTAGGATATAAACACAGAGACTGCAGCTTTTGTTATGTTAGACCTGCTATCTGCTCTGATATAAGATGCTTAAGAGAGCTTAAAAACATCAACTCTGTAATCAATTTAGTCTTATCATGTAAAAATAACAGTAAGACCTTGTTTTACAGTGACTGCTCTCACACAGGGACATGGTATAATCTCTGCTTTCTATATAAATAATTAATGATCCCTTGTGGCAGAAAGGCAAAGAAAAAATATGATCAACTCTACTTTTCATATTTCACAATTAAATATAGATAATAAAACAAAAAATCTTCTAGCATCTACAAAAAAGAACATATAAATAAATTTGAAAATGTAAAATGTACATCACTAAAACAAACGAACTAACAACAGAACCCCACAGACATCCATGTCCCAAAAAATGCAGTAAAGAATAGCATTAATTAAATATTCTTTCTGTATGTCCTTGTTTAAAAGTTACAGCTAACGGAGCATCTGAATTTCCATTCTATTCAATGGGAACATAAAGTCATAGCTTATCGATTATCAGTACCTTCCTATTAAAAAAAGAACTTCATTGTTATCTGTACAGTGTGTTTGAAATGCAGACTGCTGTTCAGGCTCTTACCAAAGGAAATGGCGTTATAAAAACCGAAAACAGCTAGAGGGGAAAAAAGGTGGCTGAGTTACTCTGATTTGATTTTAAGTATAATGGACTGAAAGAGTGAAAATAGGCTATTCAAAGATGCCAGCTGGGATATAATTCAAAGCAATCTGCATTACATTTTCTCAGGATCTATCATTGTTACAGAAACAGAACTGACGAGCAGCAGTCTCGCTGCTGTTGACGCATAACTTACCTGGAGGCACCTCGGAGAGCCAAGACAAATTATGCTAAATGGGAAAACCACGCAAATGACTGTGACGAGCGACGGTGAGAGCTCTGCTTGCATTCCATTCACATTCACTCACAAATTCACACAACAATGTGGAAATGCAAAGTAACCATTGATCTGAAAAACTTTAAGTTACACCTAAATTCAGATCAGTCAAAGAAGGACTCACATCTGATGTCGGTTCCACTTCGATTTGAAGTAAGGGGTTGCCCTCATTCCTGAAAGAAAAGCAAGTTTCAATGAAAATATAAGATAATAGGGTCTCTACATTAATTTAATTTTAAGCACTTTTAAAGAACTGATCCCTGGAGTCAAGTGATTTTCTGACACTGCAGTGGCTGTAAAGAGAAATCCACCTGCTATGGACAGATGATTTTAGTGGTTGTGACATTTGCAACTCCCTCTGGAAATGGAGGTTGTGAAAGAAAGGTGTGATATGTTGGTAATAGTTACTGTAATGTGTAGCTGCAAACCTTCAACAGATGAAGATATAGTGTCAGACATCTGGCACGCTCAGATCCTCAATTTAGTTTTTTAGACATTTATTTTTATTTATTTATTTACACTTTTTACTATTTGTTTCTATGTGTATAGGGATGAGTAAAAAAAAATGGGTCCTTGTTAAACTTCCTTTTGTTTGAAGCGTTTTTATTGCTCTGACTGTAGATATGGCCAAGTTTACATGGTAAGCTTTTTTGTAGATATTAGCAGATCAATGCATCTGCCTTGCTAGAACAACATGTCTTTCTTAACATGAAAAGAGGCAAACAGAAATGGTCAAAGTTATATGTATTTCCCTAGTGGAATATGAAATCATGGCTTGCTCATTAAAAGCTTCTAACTACACACAAGTATAAATTAAAAAGCTTAATTTCCATTTCTTTTAATAGGATTCTTAGGGGTGCAACTAATTGTGGCTCTGTAATTTTGTAAAACAACAAAACAAAAACAATTATTTCTTAATTTGTTTTTTCCCTCACTAAACAAATGCAACCAAATTAAAGGCAGAAATGTTCTGTGTTTAATTATACTAGTGGAACAAAAGACTGAATTATTTTAAACTTTCTCAAACATCTTTACCAGGAGTGGCAATTAACATTTGGGGTGCGCCATACTTTGACTTATGAAGAGCAACGCCTCTACCTTGAATGTTATGTTTGCTTGTCTTTCCCACTTTGAAGGGTAAGGTAACTGGGCCTCTATATCAAATGACATTTATACCACAGGAAAAAAAGAAGTTGTAGATTACTCATTAAAAGTTCCCAAATATTCTGATCTTTGGAAAAGTAAAATACAAATCAGACAAAGAAATGCTTTGATTATCTATAATTTATCACACAGCAGCACACTGTTTACAGAAGAACTGATGGATGCAGCCACTGGTGGATAAATTTGAAAGTTATTCAGACATGGGAGTCGAGAGTATTTTCATGGGGTTATAACAAGACAAAGGAAGTTAATGAAAAGAAATCATAACTAATAGCAATGATCTTTTGTGGAGTATTGACTGCAGCTTCTGAAGAGAAGTCTGTTTGGATCTATACTCCGAACGAGGAGTGGTAGGATTATGATACTTTTCACTGACACAGACTTCTTTCATAATTTTTGGAACTTTAATTTTCCATCTTTGTTTGTGTCTGGATTTACAGCATCTGGTTTCTTCTGCTGCAGAATTATGATCCATGTCTCACGTCAATGACGTAAACAAATTCAACATGATTTTTCAGGCTAAACACTTTGAAAACTATTGGATACCTATTTGAATAAGTACCACTTATGGAAGTGGGAAAAATAAAGTTTTTTTGGTGGGTGTGTCAAAAACAAGTGGTAGAGCCTCCCATGAAAGGTCAGATATGGGTCGCATGTGCCTCTTGTGTGAACGTAGCGTATGTCACCTCATATTTAGACAGCTAAGAAACCTGGGGAGCAGCATATCCTTTTAAAGATTGTATCCATACATTTCCAGCATATACATTTGAGTATATTGTTATAAATTCAAGTTTTATTTAAAATGTTTCCAAAATAAATTTTGGGTTTGATTTTATATGCATTTCAAAAGAGAAAAAAAAAAATCTTATTTAGTCAAGAAAATACACTATATTTTTGTATCTGGCTTGTGTTTGACAAAGACTTTGCCAAATAAAGCATTCTTTCTGCCTTAATTACACGAGATTTATTTACATCAAAGTTTTGTGGATGTCGTAAAAAAAGAGCCACTGGATTGTTTATTGTATGGAAATGTATTCTGTGTTGCTGCTTCGCTGCGCTGATTGCTGATTGATTGCAGCTGCACCTGATAAACTGTGGGTGCCTGTGGGTGTGGAGCAATCTTAGAGAAGCTGAAATATTTGCTATTATACCTACAGACACTTTTTGTGCACCGAAGCATGACGCAATAAATATGCCGCAGAGAAAAAATGTGGATCTGAGCCTGCGTGGCTGGATATTGAAGCTACTTGCCGCCTTTGTCTGTGCACTGTTAACCTTTTTTCAGTCTGCTTTCAACAAGACACCAAAAGAGCAGCCATCCCGCTGATGTAGAATCCCTTTGTTAAACGCGAGGTCTGTTACTGAGGCCACCTCAATGACTATGAGATGAGCCATTTTCACAGCTTCGAGCCATTTCTGAAATTACATCTGCTTTATTTTAGTCATTTCACAGAAAGTGGCTTCTCTGTCACGGCGGCCTAGGAACTGAAATCACAGAATATTGTTTTTCTTCATGAAATAGTTTGAGAAGTTTTTTTTGAACATTAACATATTTTTAATTTTGCATTGAAATTTGTTTTATTTTCCTTTTCTTGTGCCATCACATGTCGTGATATCTCATCATATTATATCGGAAAGAATCCTGGAGACGATGTTTTTATGAATAAATTACCGGCACCACTCCACAACACGGTAAGGACAGTGATGGATTCTTGAATATATTTTGAGAAGGGTAGAAACGTAAGAAACTCCCATTTCTTGACCTAAATTGTTTTTGTCTAAGTCATTTTATTAACTTCAAAGTGCATTTTCACCCTTAGGCCCAATTAATTTCTGACCCCAGGATGTATACCTTCAGATTCATTCACAATGGGAGGCAATAACATGACTAAAACGAGCCCTCATATTCCACACTGTGTAACATTAGTGTGTGACCTCTAATAACCTCTTCAGAGGTACATTAGCACTTGTTAACAAAGCATTCCAGGACTATGGGCAGAGACTACAGGTGAGGCAACTTATAAAATAATGTGATTCCTGTGGCGCCAGAGGCTCATAGTAGCGGTTCGATCTCTGCTCTAATGAGGGAATCCTGCAGGGCGTTGAGGTCTGAAACAGGCCCTCATTAACCCTGGGATGAGGCCATTAAGGCCAGAGAAATCTGCCACCTGCTACTGCAACAGCATAGCAAGATGTAGGTAGAGGGGGACAATAACACCAGTGAAGGAGGAATATAAGTTTTAAAACTTTGCTGATGCATTTACATTTGTCAAAAGACAAACAACAGAGAGAGAAATGAGAAACAGTAAAAAAGAGAAACAGTGCTTCACTTAAGTCACAGAATTCAGACAAGAGCATTTAGAATATTATTCTGAGGCACTTATTTAAAATTATTCAGTTGCAGATGACAGACTGCATCATGAACAAGTGGAGAGTATTTTCTAAGCTCCACAGAAGCGGAGATAAACAATGTGATGAATTGACTGACTAATCACAATGGGGAAATGTATAGTTTGCAAGGGGAGACTTCTAAATCAGTTTCTCCGTGTTATTCTCCTCAAGAGCTCATTTCTCATCTCCAGTCATAGAATATTTCTGATAAGGCTCATTTGTCAGATTAAAAGTGCATTTTGCAAATGACAACCTTTAAACATACTTTATATTAAGCCCACATTTCTGCATTAAAATTTGTGTTATTGGTTAGATGTAATATTCTAGCTTTCCAAGAAATTAAATGTCACATTTTCAGTAGCGTTAAGCAGAAAAGCAAAGGCTTAAAAACATCAATTTCTGTGTAATTTATCTATATAATATGTTTCACTTGAGTTACTGAAGGAATTGTATTTGCCAACCATTAGCAGTGGATTATGGTAACCCATTTTGGAAAGAACGTCATCAGTTATGTTCAAAAAATGAATTTGCTTAATTGATTCCTCTTACTTTGAGATATTTATTAAAAGATTTGATCTTAAAGCTGGCGGCTGTTTCAGCACTCTGGCATATAGATGTCAAAACCTGTGCCTTTATTTTAGATCAGCTTTTTCATGTATAGCTTATATGAATAACAAAGAAAAAATTACTTTGGTATTTTCTTCTGTCAATGAAGACTAAACAATGATATCATGACCACTGACTATCTGTTGTAGATTAAGTTTCTCTTGTTTCCTGTGTTAGATTGAGATGCTAATTCAATTAACATCGGGGTCGAAAGGCATCTCATCACCTATCCTCCTCTTCCGGATGTTTTCCCATGACCAGTGGCTTCCTCAAAGAGTCAGTGAAAATCCACTTGGCATCCCAAGTGTAGCGTGAAGTAAAGGCCATGCTAACATTAGTCTCTGAGTAATCGTCATGTCGTCCCTCACATTGAAATTGTCACCCAAATATCTGTGCTCCAATAAGTCTGACTTGGCCTCTGAGCGGCGGTCACAGAGAGGAAGAGCGAAGCGCGAGGAGGAGACACGGTATACTGTCAGACAAGGACAGACAGAGGAAAAGGGATGGATGAATAACACTATGTGTTCTACTCACCCCTGTTCAGAGAGGACTGGATGCAGAATGACTTGCGGTGCTCTACTGGGAGGTGCCTCTGGTGTAACATCTGGAGACATTGAAGTTACAATACTTTATAATTTATCCAAGCAATCATAGTTATATATGTGTATATATAAAATTAGTTCAGCAATGGAAGCTTATCTACGAATTAGGTAAGCACAATTGGTTTTTTCTGTCAAATGAAAACTTGAAGAAGGAGCGATCACATTACAGTCATCCCAAGGCTACAACCTAATCACATCCACTTGTACTGTAGGTGGACATACCCCAAAAGTCTAAAGTGTAAAACTTTCTGGTACTGCAGAGACTATGCACATGGAGTCCTGCCACTGCCGCTTTTGGCTGTAGCAAAACAGATCTCACAAAGCTAGTGAAACAAATCCATGTTCTCCAAAAAACATAGAGAGAGAAACTGCTATGTGTTTTCTGAGACAGGAACTGTACATGGGGTAAGAGTTTTGATTTAATCTTAGTCTACAATAATTTTTAATAAATTATACAACCTGATTTAGAATCTGCCAAACAGTCTAAGACATCTTTAAATTACATTTATGTAGGTAAATACATGAATTACTTCATCATTTGATCACAACTACAGTAGTTTTCATTTCATTGGTTACCAAAATTAAAGTGAGCACCTTTGATATGCCAGTAAAGTTATTAGGGATATTGTTTGGAACAAGTACATTAAGATTGATTTAAAAAAAAGAAAAACTAGATTTAAAAAATGCCTTTTATCAATCATGCATGCACTGGAGTATTTTGGTAAAATGGATGTCATTTCTGAAGAGTAACATTGTCAGAGATTGAAAACAGAAGCAATTGTTTTTCATTTCATCTGGTGAGTTGTTTTTCTCAATAAAAATGCAGAACAGAAAGACGTAGATGCAAAAATGTCAGCAGTAAAATGTCTGTGTATTCAAATTTTGCCTAGCATGGCACTGTGTGTTATGGAATAAGTATCTGCATATGTGTAGAAAAAAAAAACTGTTTATATTTTTCTGTACTGTACATAATAGGACTTTCCAAAATGATTGGCACCACAGCTAAGGATGTCTAAAATCCCTTAAAATATACATCCCGTTTTATTGCAGTGGCATCCACTCAGGCAAAAAAACCACATCAATCCAGTTTTTTAATTTCAGTGCAATTATACAGTAGGGAACTATGTTATGAAAAATCCTGTTCTTCAAATAATATAAAATTCTCTATATTTATCTGAAACATTTTTTTTTTAAATGTATACTTTGGTCACAGTGTCAATGATCCTTTATTTAATAATGCATGTTTTCCAGTTTTCCTGTGGCATTAATATGACATAATATTGCTTCTCTTAGCCATTTTTAACAACTGAACAGACAAAAAAACATTCAATTAAAGGTGCTGTGTGTTGATTTTTTAACTTAATAATTAGAGAATACAGGAGCATCTTGCCAAATGTGCCCATTGTCTGAATAAAAGTAATAAAATTAAACTAACTTCAACAGTGACAACCAAAGCTAGATGAGGACGACATACTTATCTTGCCACCATGAACATTTACAAGTATGGTAAGTGAAAAACCTCTAAAGCTTACCAATGGAGATCTAAAGTAAAGAGTGGCATCCTGTGATCACCAAGTTTCTGTAACAACCCTTTTTAAAGATTTTTGTAAAAAACAATTTACCACAGGTTTAAATAATAGTAAAGATTGTTGTTTAAACACACAGGTAAGGTGAGGTGTGATGCATAATATCACACCTCATAATTTAAGAAATGTACATGTTTTTATGTACATTTAATAGCTTTATGTTACCTGTTAAATTAGGCTGTGTGAGTAAAGTTTAAAGTTATTTTTTCTATTCTTTGAAAGCACATTTCACAGGGAATATGAAGTAAGGGCAGCTTTTGTGTTGACTCTACCTCTGAGATACACATCATAACTGCTGCCTGTGTTAACACACTGTGACAATTTGTGACACAAAGTGCAAGCTGCAGAAAGTCCCTCAGTTGCATGGCACATTAGGAGCTGGCACTGTCACCTCACAGCAAGAGGGACCTGTTTTTCCTATTTCATGTGGAGCTTTCATGAATGCTTTCATGGACTGGTTCCAAAAAGCTGCAAACCAGAAGGACTGCCAGTGCACAGTGTCCGATCTAAGCCATTCATGCAATATGCAATTTATGTGAAAAATCTCTTTATTTCAGCCATATGAATGCTGTGACATGAATGATCCCATATAGATTTATCACAACTATTACATTCACATTCGAAAACATTCAACACAATGCTGGTCTTGCCATTAGGCACCTTATATCCTGTAAAAGTGGTTTGCGTTTTCTTTTGTAAACGAGAACCAGCATTAACCCTTGTGTTGTCTTGCGGGTCAAAAGTGACCCATTACTGTGTTTACCTGTAGAAAAAATACCCTATACTATCTTTCTCTGATTTGAAATTTTATGACTTTTCCTAAATTGACCCAGTCATTAGAAAAAGTGATAATTTGTTTTTGGTTATATTTCCATGTACACCACTAGGGTACAGGGATTGTCTTATGGGTCATTTTGGACCTATGAATTATAAAAACATTTAAACACCAGAAAAAAGGCCACACACAAACTCTCTTTAATACATATACACACACACCACCTCACCCCTACGCACCTGCACCCCACGCACACATCCACACACCCACCCGCGCACACCCCCGCATACACACATTTCAAAGAAACTGGATTGATGTACAAATTTAACTTGCATTTGACCTGCACCTGCACTTCCAATCTGTAGCTAACCCCTCACATCGCATCAAGTTCCCAAACACAACAGAAACCAATCTGACATGATAAAAACTAATTAGGTATAGAGGATATGAAGGTATGCTGAATCTGAGTACCGCTAGTTGATTTTTTGCTGATGCCACGAGTAGACATTTCACTCCCCAAAAGGTGCTACGTTGTATGTTTGCACATACTGTCCTCCATGGGATCTTCAGCATAAGAAGTTGAACATCTTATGTTGAACAAATTCTTGTGCTGAAGATGTTCAACGTAGGAGCGTCTTCATATGGTGAAGAACATCTTCATGATGTTCAAGATTTTCTTGATCATCTTGTGTTGAACATTTTGTGTTAAACGTAGGATTTTCTTCATCTGATGTTCAACGTGGGAAGTTAAGAATAGGATGTTCTTCGTCTTATGTTAAAGATGTTCAACATAAGAGCATCTTTAAAGATGAAGAACATCTCCATCTCATGGGGATGTTCTTCATCTTCAGTTCAAAGTGGGGTGGGAAGGATAGGATGTTCTTCGGCTTATGTTGAAGATGTTCAACTTAAGAACATCTTATTAGTTCAACACCTTATGTTGAACAGAAGACATTCTGTTCAACATAATGTCCTTATGTTGAACAACCATAAGGACATTCCAAATTGTTGACTTTTTGTTCCCTTCCAATATAATTAATTCAGAAGTAATAACTTCACATTTATATAATTACAATAACAACTTTCACTGTGTAAAAGAAAACTGCTACAACACTTGGTTTGTGGTAAAAAAAAAAAAGTGTAATACTGCTGATCGCCTTTTTTGTACAACAAAAATATATGATACAAAATGAATTAAATTGAGTTTAATTGATAAATAACAGATTGTTTCATCATGCAAAATAGATTTTGGATTTACAATTCAATTAATTTGCTTTATTTTGGGGCTTTCGTTAGGGCGGGTCATTTTTGACCCATAGGACAAGGGGAGTAAACAGAGTGTTAGGATCACACGAGGGTTAAACTTATTATGACATTAGTGTTAAACTGGATCGACTTCCACATAATATTGTAACAGACGATGACAAACTAGTTCTGTTATGCAGATGATTAAGGTAGTTAATGAAAATTTGACTGAAAAGAGTACGAGTCGACAATAAGCAACACATGCATCTGTCCGAAGTACAGCACAAACACGTGGTTTTCCAAACACCTGCCTCAACAGATCTCTGAAAGCTACACCGTCTGCTTTTCCCCCAAACCTCTCCAGATTCTCCCAGCTGTAATAGGCTGCCAAATGAGCTACTAGTGAATGGTACCACTGTTGACAAAAGCGAGAGAATCTGGGCTCTGACAAATCATTAGGAACCCCAAATGAGACAAGCATGAGTGGGTGTAGGAGCCAAGAGTCTTCAACAAGCCAAGGTGAGAAAAGAAAAAAAAAATGACTACTGACATCAAAACATTCTTCCTTACTCATCATTGGTTGGTTTCAAAGCACTGAAGGATTTAAAATGATAAATTACTGGGGGTCTTACCAGGGAAGATGAATTGCTGCTTGTATTTGAAGTAACTGGAGGCTGTGGAAGTAGGAAAAACAGATGAGCCAGAGTTAAATCATCTAATTTGAGCTTTAATGCTGTAATACACAGAGTGATTACGAAATACATTTTAATTTTCAATGAAATTATTAAAGTTTATACAAAACTGCATTTTGGATGTTTAGCTGCTCAGATAAAAAAAAAACAAGTCTTTCAAAAAATTTAATCAAGAATGCAAACATTAGCAAAGATTGTAACTTTTTGTGCAAACTAGTAATTTTCTAGACTCCAAAAGTTTTCCACTAAGGTCTGAGCTTCACTCCTTATAATATTTTATTTTTGAAGAAAATCTGCACCTACATTGACAGTGGAGTTTCAATCAATAAAGCCTTAATTTATATGCTGTGCCAGAAAGCTCTGCTAGGCTTCTTACAAACATACAAGACGCTCATTTCAGTAACACTGCATACAATTTAGCTTAGCATGAAATTTACTGGAAAAATTGTCAGAACAAAGTCAGCTGTAGGTGCAATAATCCTTTCTTTTTGTTCCAAGAAGTCACTCCGCTGTTGTCACAGTTTGCATATGTACATGTCGGATTCAACGTCACTGTTTTTAGAAAGTCTATATGCTTAAATCACATAAAATATTTTTAGAACTTCCCAGTTTGAAAATATTTTTATCAAAAACTTTTAATGTGGACAGCAGGTTCAAACAAGGAAATGTATTTTGCAAAAGGTAGAGGTTAGTTTGGGCAGGGCTTAAGATCCTGCCTGCACTTTTTAAGATTTAGAAAGATTCTGACAAATACATTTTCAAGTTTCTTACCTACAACATGTTTCTTCATATAAAAATAAAGCAATTCACCTTACCCTTTTCTAGTGCAACTGTAGTAGTTATCACCTTTTAGTTACCTGTAAACCTATCCAGGAGATTTATTACAGTGAATGTAGATTCTTTGAGAAATGAAGCCAATACAAAAGGTTGCAAACATTAATTTCAGTTTTAAAGGGGCTGTCCATTTTTCATTGACTCATTTTCAGTATTTCTATGGTGCAAGGAGCAGGTCAGTTTAGACACTGTGGCAGTTATTGCCACAGTGTTCTGTGTGTTAGAACATAGAGTCTATGTTCTAATACATTACATCTTTTGAAATGCTCTACTGATAGAATAACTACACATAAGGATAAACCTTCTACGTCCAGCCAACTGAACACTTTTCAGTTCTTGTGGGGTCTCAACCACAAAGCAGGTATCATTTTGAGCTTATGAGAAAGACATTTTTAAATGATCGGTATGGAAGCGCGTCTACCAGTGCCCATTATTCTGCTTTCTGAGATGTTGTCAGCCACACATCTACAAGCTGTGTGGATGTACTTTGAAAGGCTAGTTTTTATAAATATTGCCATACTTCCAAGTGCATCTGAACACCAGTCAACAACTTTTCTGTAAGTTTTGTCCACCTACATTTCACTGGAAGCACCTTAAAATATGTTACCTGCCGAATAATCAATGAGTCATATGACTGATATTCACAAACTTGTGGCTTTAGATATGAAATGATAAAAACCTACTTATATATTTTTTGTGAAAACCAAATATTTAGTTTTGTAAAGCAACAACCTTTTACAGCATTGTAAAAAGAATGACAATATATCAGTTAAGTTTTGGACATTTAATTGAACCATATTTTGTTAACTTTGTTCCTACCAGTCAAGTTGAACTGTTTTTGTTGCCGCGCCGACTGTGGAGAAGGATGCAGCGGTGATGGCGGAGTGGCACTGCTGGGCAACGGAGGAGCCGGGGAGGATGGAGTGGAGGAAGTTGTGGATGATGGATTACTGCTGGAGTCCGGTTGGTAGGGGACTGGGATGTGATCCTGAAGAGAAACAGGAAAAAATCTCTGAATGCATACATTTATCAATCATGCCCCTGAAATAAATATCTTCAAAACTCTGGTTCAAAGCGATGAACAAAGCAGTGGCAAAATAACAACAAAAGAAAAGTGAAAGGTAAAACCAAGAAAAAACAGCTTTTCACAGACACAATAAAATCAGTTGGACCATTTGAAAAAGACTGTTATGCTAAAACTGTTAGCTTTCAAAGATGCAGCTCATCATGCCACCAAAATGCTTAAATTAAAGTGCTTTGGAGCTTTCTAACATTGGTTTCTTTCAAAAGGAAAATCTAAACTGTGAATTGATAAGGAGAGGTGAGAGGACACTGCAAACTATCTCTCCAATTATAGAAAGGTGTCCATCCACTTTGTCTTCAATTTAAGTCGGCCATTTGGGATCTCACTCATCTTGCATGAAAACACAAACACTGGAACTATTTCTTAATTGAAATACAGTTTTCAAAGTTAGACTTGAACTTGAGCAAGTTTTTCTGCTTTTCA
Organism: Girardinus metallicus; assembly: GCA_903067095.1. Taxonomy (NCBI): domain Eukaryota; kingdom Metazoa; phylum Chordata; class Actinopteri; order Cyprinodontiformes; family Poeciliidae; genus Girardinus; species Girardinus metallicus. Next base: position 37,809 of record CAEGAE010005769.1, on the reverse strand, counting down.
TTTTTGTGCAACTGATGAATATCAGAAAAAGAACTATATTTTTTTATTTAGAAAAATATCCTTTAGCTCAAGAGCTTGGAAAAATCTCTCTTTTTGTGATGACAAAGGATGATAATGGAATACCCTTGAGTTTTCCTGTTGAAAACCAATGTTTTTGGTTTCAGAAAAAACTTTAGCCTGATCCTTAATGTTTGTTTGAACAAAATTGCTTTACAGCTTTACTTCTTTGTTCAGAAATGTAGCAAAAAGAGGAGATTTTTGACACATAAAGACCCAACCAGTTTTTTTGAAAATTCCCATTGTTTCTTTACTCTTGCTGCCAGTCTCGATTGTAAGGGTGTACACACTTTTTTGCTTTTTTGACATTTTTCTTCTATTTACTAATTTGTTTGTTTTTCTCTAACAATGAGCAGCATATACATGAAGGTACTGGAATTGGTCATTTAATTGGTCATCTGTTTACTCTTTCATGATTTACGCATGATTTATCAAGTCACATCGATATGTAGAAATGAAGAAAGTTAAAGTATGTCAAACTACCTACCCAAAATTATTTTTAAAATAGATTTATGAACGCTGCACTGGTAAAATAGCCCACAAGGTTTAGAACTATTGAAGCTGTTGTTTTCATGTTCCTATCCACAGATTCATTCTAAACCTTCACTTTTAGCTGCACAGTGGGAATCATACGATAAACTTCATTCCAGAGGAACTAAGCATAAACCCTGAGCTGCCAAACATTCAGCGTGTGAAAGCAAATGCATCTGTGTAAACATCAATGTCGCTGAAAGATATTTTCGTACCCTTTCCTTATCCCCTGAGAAATAACAATGACTCAAAACCCGCTCCCATAAATGATAGAACACGATATGTAGGACAGGTTACAAACAATGTAATTTGGAGTTTATTTGTCATGCCTACCTTGTTGATTTTGTTGGTTTTGGGGAGTGTCTGACTGATGTGCAGGTCTGTGTACCTGAGCGGATTGTTGATGTCGCATGGCACTGATTCAGTCCGTACCAGACGAGCTACTATAGAAAAAATGAAAGCAGAGAAACACTTAAGCTCTGTGGGAAACTTAAACACTTGCTTAATAACTTCAAGAAAGTCAGTCAAGCACTGCTTCTTATCTTAAAAAGAAAATAAATCCCACCACTTGTTACAAAATGCTCACATTATGAAGAAAAATAAACATCTTAGGAGTTTATGCTATTATGAAAGCATCACTATATTGCTGAAGTGGTCCAATTAGAGCTTCTTACCTTGAATCGTTCCCTGTTGATCTTATTTGGAAAAAAGAGTGACAAAGCAGGAGAAGACAAAGGGGTTTTTAGTTTTCAGTGATGTTAGTGTCAGGATAAACAGTGCATCATCCAAATCATTGCTCAAGACAGGCTTGATTCATCAGTCAGTCTAGAACATTTTGTTTGCTGTAATTAGAAGCTTTCTCTTTTGTGAGGACAAAAACACACTTTTTATATCCAGGATATTTAAAAAAATAAATGAATAATTATGAGGGGAGAGTAGATATGGATCTGGAGTGCAGGCATCTGCTCTGTTTTAATGGAATAGTTAAGAAAAAGAAATTTGTCCGAACCTACTAAAGTTAGGATATCTCGGTAAACATAAAGCTGCCCACTCATTAGCTTTCACCTGGGGCATCTGATTCAGCAGACTAAGTACTTAGTATCAGTTTGTGATGCTTTAAACTGTACTTTACTCAGAACATAACTGAACAAAATGGACTCATTACAAGCAATATCGTTTTGCCTATTATATAAGGATAAGGAATAGTTATCGTGTGATAGCAGTGCAAAGCATTTTTTAGTTTAAAGCTGAAACAATATAAGACAAATGCCTATGTAACAATCTTCATCCTCCAAGGAAGATATCAAGTTATTATCTGATGCAAACTTTACATATCAATGCATAGAAATAATAATTGAGTGATGTTTTTTCTTTACAATATTTTATTGGTAAAGCTTTAATTTGTCACACATTAAGAATCAACTTTTTGGCAGTATCAACTGAATTTTCTGGCACAGAGTGCCTCATTTCTCACTCTGAAAAATATATAGGTAACAAACTCAGTTTTGGGTAATTCTAAACAGGGCCTATTCCAGATTACCAGCAGCCTGACACACATCAGAAAATTAAAATGTGCCTGGAGCGACACAAGTTAAGGTAAAGATGCATTCATGCAGGATAAAAATGTTCCAATTTCCGTGAAAAATTAGCATTTACCCCAAGGCTTTACAGTATGATTTTCCTTTGTAAAGTTAATGAGATGAGGGAAAACAGGAACATGACAAAGACTAGCATGTTCCGTGAACTCTATAATCTTTTATAATTACTTGTCTTGCACTGTGAAAGCAAAAATGTCTTCATCTTCAATCTTCATCAGGACAATGTATGCGTTAAGCATTATACATTACCTTTGAGGGATTCCCGTCCGCCTCGCTGTATAATCAATAAATGGCAAGGTGGGGCTTCTTTGGTGCATTTGTTGTGGCACTTCAGCCTATGTGCAAACAGAATACAGAGACTAAAGTTTAGTGCCTATTAGTTGCCATTTGAATATTTACTCAGAGTTCAAACTTATGCAAATAGGAAGCATTAACATTAACATTAACAGACAAGAAATACGAACTACAAATTTATGTTATAAGGATGAAAACAAAGAGTTTAGACAAATGTCAAGCACACAAAAGAAATCAAAGATCAATATGGTTCACATGTTTTAAAAAAATAACTAATAGAAATGGGGGATCAGACCTCATTTACTACTAGAAATTTAAGTGAAAGCTTTCAAATAGTCGTGATACCTACTTGCAGTTTTTACATTTTAGTCCAAACAACATTCCCTTTCCACATACTATGCATGTCTGGGACATCCAGTACTTGGTGGAAAACCTGCAAGTAAGAAAAGACACAATAAAGTTGGTATCATCATATCAAACACCTTTGTAGCTACAGAAAACCATTCATCATAATAAGCATTTTGCTTTCTTATAAATGCTCGTTAATTCACAATTAGTTTCTGCAAGCTGTCTGGTTCTTCATATATGACCTATTTGCAAGGATAATACACACCTGCAGGAGCTTCTTATATTACAGTGTTTACCATTGCAATTTCCTCACCTGCTGATTTAATTTGGGCCCATTTCATTTTCCATCTATTTTAAACTCAGTCTGAACAAACAGACAATCTGAAGCACAGTAGTGAGGTCACAGGGTTAATATCAATAGAGCGATCAGTCTGAGTGATTGGGAGTTTTCAAGCTTGTGTTCATGATTAGAGGCCAACACAGCCTCTTCTCAAGCAAATCCACAGTGCTCTGCAGCAAGAACCAATTCCCTGCACAGATTGACTGACCGTTCCAAACACACTTGTGACAATTGGCAGTATTTACTGACGCAACGCCTGGACGCCAGTGGTGTCGCTGGCTGGCTAATGGCAGGTGACTAATCTAGTTTGACAGAATCAAAATCTCTTTATTAGACCCCTCCTTTGCCTCAAATGAGTCACACCTCACTCCAACCAATTCCATCTGACAGAATGTTTTAGCGGACTGTCAATTATGTAGGACAGTGAGGTCAGATTCTGCATGACGAAATTATCTTTCGGCAAAGAGGGGGTGGCAGTGGAAACAAATGCATTTATCTAAAAAACACAGAAAAAAGGAAAATCTTAAAATAGTCAAATGGAATTCAAATAGCTTTTGGTGTTAAAGGGGAGATATTATGCAAAATTAACTTTTTTGAGGTTTATATCAAATTATGAAATCATTCCCTTATCAAGAACATACAGAGTGTTACTTTGATTCAATCATGCATGTTTAAGAAACCCTTAAATCTTCCATTGCAGTCATTCAGTGGCACCTAGACGCCTGCTAGCACAATGCACCGTCTATTTATCCAGCAAAGCTCCCAAATTAGAGTTCCCCTGTGACTCCCACTCAGTTCCTTCAGATTAGCAGCAGCAATTAGCAAACACTTAGTGGAACTGTGCATCTGCTGATCTTAAAATACAAGCAACTTATCAGTTCAACACTCCTGTGAACTGATGTCAACAGCATCATTGGAGATGAATTGTTGTGATGACGTGCTGAAGACGGACTGCTGGAAAGGGTTGGAGCTTCTTAAAGAGAAAGAGACTATTTTCTAGGTGGTGATTCAATTCATCCCAATGTTCTTCTGTCTAATTGCAAACCTAAGCTTAAGAGCAAACAGGCGATGCTTCCTAAAGAAAAAAAAAATCTTTTTTGACAGCATTAATACAATTTTGCAAAGAATAGGGCCAAAAGTCCTCCGCAGCAACAAACTAAATGCCAGTTTTGATGGCAGAACCAATTATTAGGTTACATGCACAAATATTTGTCCACATAAGGTGAGGTAATCTTTGATAGTTTTTCTTTTTATAATAATTAAAATGATTTCCAAACTGCATTCTTTACTTTGAATTATTTTTCATAATAAAACTGGTTTGATTACAAACATTTTGAGTGTGACTAAACAGCAAAAATCATTTAGTTGGCCAATACAGTTTTTTTTTACAACATTTTATGACGTAAATTGGAGCATATTTATTGACCGCCTCAAACACTCCACAACACGCAATTTTCTTTAGACTTACCGGTGTTTAATTGAGTTTCCAAAATCTCTTCGGGGAATCTGTGGGGACCAGCGAGGCACTGAAAGAGTGTCTACAGAAAAGAACAAAGAAAGCGGAAAGTCTTCATATTTTTTTTTTTTTTTTTTTGCTTTAAATGGTAGTTCTGACAGAATATCTATGAAGAATTGACTAAATGTCTTGTATTCATTGTTAATTTATTGTATATGGCATTTCACAGTATGGACCTGCTTTTGTAGCAACCTTTAGGTCTCAGATGTAATCAGCAGATCAGACAACTGAGTGTCAAGATGTCACAATAAATTAGATGTCTTGGTGATGTCCTAATTGATGACAAGGTTAATGGTCATATACCACTGACAGCTATGTTTTCATTGGGATGTCCACAAATCCACAGCTAGTTAATTTGTTTCCAGCCTTAATTGCTAAGTGGACAAATTAGGGCAAATGTGGTCATAACACTATATGAATAGATTTGGGCTCTATATGTGAAAAAAGCAAGCAACTGAGAATTACTGTCACAGCAACTGTGAGTTTATCAATCAACACACAGTTTTTATGGTATTCAGGGGTAACTGGTTCCCTAAACTATTATTCAAAGTGGTATTGTTGTATGTATTGTTCCAGAACATGCAGAAATTGACTGGGTCCAATTGAGTCAGCTTCCTCTAAAAACTTCTTACCAACAGACATTAAATGATCCAGTGAAATAGAATACATATTATACTTTAGTTAGGAAAAGATTGGACAGTAAATAATTGGATCTTAATAGGACAACTAAAACAATAACTGCATGACTACAGCAACCCAGATGGCAAGACATAAAAATTTAAGTAATGAAAGAAAATAGAAAATTGACCACCTTAGTTATAAACTATGGTTTCAGTTCTTCAACTAATGACATCTACTCCAGAAAATAGTGTCACAAAGCAGCTATTAATGGAATTTTGTGTTTTTGACTTGTCTTGAAGTCGGTTGTCATCTAATTCACTTCAGTTTTAGACATATGTAAGACTCTTGAGAAAATTTAATAAAAGCAAAACAGGAAAAAGCAAATGTTTTATTTAAATATGCATTAGCACACAAAACCATATGTATGCAGCAAAGAATAATACAAGCTCTCTGTGTGCTGCACTCTTTTAAGCATTAGAAATTAAAACAAAATCAAATAATACAATTCAGTCTCTCTGTGGGTTTACCAACAGGTTTCATTTAGTGATTGGGCTACTTTCATGCTGTCTGCAGTCCATTGTGAGCAACTCGAGCTTAAATAGAAGTTCATAAAAAAGTCTTTCGCATGGTCCATTAGTGCCTGCAGAGATTGAGCAGCACAGTACATCTGTGTGTAACCTCCTACTGAATGTGAGCATGGCAGCCCACACAACAGTGCTGGGTACGTTTGTTAGCTGTGGAGCTGTGCACTAAGATAGGGGCACCATTGATTTAATAACAAAATAACTATGTAGAAAAATGTTGACAAAGACATAGATCGTACTGCACCATCAAAAATTATTTCAAAAGTTCATCGCAATTACATCAAAGGCCCACACATATTAGAGAGATATTTATTTTCATTTTTGACAGCTGCATATGATGTGCAGTCCACCAGTGCACATTTTCCAGTAGGAAGACCTTCAGCAAACATGAACAAATTTTGAAAAGCACTACTTTTAGAGTTTATAAGAAAGTCTGACAAATTGGAAGAAAAGAAAGCGAAGGGACATTACTGAAGTACTGCACTGTCATCTTCTATGTTTTCTGTCAGCCTCAACTGATAAAGTTGCCCTTAAAGTTTGTAACAGCATGTGTCAACAAGTGACCCTAATGTGTCTGCAGATTGAAACTATTTCATAGAATAAAATTAAATCAGCTCAATAGCCAACTGCAAACTTACCCAATAAGTTTGCAGGTAACTCTGAAAGCAAATAAAGTTAGGAAAACACTTTAAAGTGGCCTAATGTTTTAGATGTGCTACTGATCCAACACAGGTCATTAAAATGGACTTCTTATATCCTCCACATCCCACACTTAGCAATGTGCCATTTATTTTTGACAAAGCCATATTGAACTGTACTGTACTTTTAGCATGTGGTGTGCAAGACAGTGCTGTAAAATATGAAGGTGTTGGATCTAGATAATTGGCAAATAATTAATTTGAAATTAGTAATATTGGTACCAGAGACACCCAACATCAAAGCAAGTCAACAACTGTTTCAGGTAGAAGTCCTGAGTTATGGCACCAACCATGGACATATTAATATCATTAAAGATTTACTTTAAATCTTCCTTCAAAATGCTAGTCAATTAACTTCAACTCTGAACTGACAAAAACATCAGAAGAAGTGAAGATGGCAAGAAAACAATATTATACAAGTCAGACATAAATGCTTTTTTTGTGAGTCTTTATGTAAATTTATTCATGAGTGTTGTGATGCTTTTAACTAGAAATGAATCCCAGGAGTATATATTTCTGGGAAACTTGAAAGTGTTTCTGTGTGAATACAGAAACTAACTAATGAGGGAAGTGTAAAGATAAAACATTGAAGAAATAAATGCCCCTGGACCTTCTTTTCTTACTGCATAAAATGCCTGTAGTCCAATAAATGGGATTGTGTGAAATGAAATGGATTTAAACATAAAAAATTTCATATGCAGTGGCTATTTATTTTGTGAATTTTAAAGGCTTTTATTTCTGCTGGGTTTTTTTCCTTTGGAACATTTCATGTTCAAAATTCATTTCAGTCGTTTAGAGAAAGATAAATAATACAGGCCAAAGTATTTACCCGATGGGGCAGAAAGAGGCAACTGAAATCTAAAAATGCTTCTAGGTTTTTGTTTGGCCCTGGTGGTTGCATGATGCTACTGCGCTTAGTGTGTTACTAATAGAAAGAATCAAGAGACACCAAGACAACCTTATTAGATATTCTGCATGAATTACCTCAACTGCCTGCTCAAACAAATGCAGTTATCAAATGCATTAATTTGTACTTCAAATCAAAATACCATCTGCCCAAAAGCATCATGTCACCTCCCAATATCGAGTAGTTTTCGTTGTTGTTGATGTCAGAACAACTCAGTAATACCCTATAAAGAATGTGTTGCCAATATTTAATCTTGTAAGAGGTTTAATCAATTTGATTAATTGATCACCAGGTTGCTAATAATCACCAGCTGTAGACAATGATAATGTCGTGGCTCTGGTGCCATCGAGCATTTCCTGATTCCTGAAACACCCTTCCTCTGCTCCACCTCCAGTCTCTCTAGAGGCTTGATGTCTTCTCTCTGCACTCCGATGCATTGCTCAATTACACTCAATCATCTCTGAAATCTAATAAAATAGGGAACTGACATCATCTGGCTCTTGTCGGCCTGGCTGGCAACTGGCAGATGACTTGACCTGTCAACATCAGGGCTGAAGTTATTTATCATTCTGTATATGTATGAGTGTGCTGTTGACATTATCTTCAACAAGAGTCTTTGAGGGTACTGCTACTCCTGCACAAGTGGTAGAATCGCCAGCGTATGGGAGAGATCTAATTTTTAGGAAAAAAGCATATGCTTGATATGCAACATATTACCATGTACCTATATTTAAAGCCTCTTCTCTAAAGTTGTAACTCTTGTAACATATTTCAAAAATTATAATTTTGGCACCATCATTCAGAAATATTTTACTGCAACAGTCAGTGTATGATAGAATAAATTGTGACAGACAGCAAATCTAAGAAAAAAATATTATTTTCATATTCTTTAGTTGCATTTCATGATTATCTCATTGTACCAGTTTCACATTGTTGGAGTAAAGGTAAACAGAGCTATCTTTTCTGCTCTTCCACTCTAAATCTATTCAAATGCGATTGCTAAGTAGCATACCTTCATATTAACTGGAGTCATCTATTACAAAATTGCATCAAGAGAAAACTAAATGGCAATGATGCCATGAAAGAAAACATTGTGATCCTTAGTGGAGCATGTTAGAAGGCTCTTTTAAAGTCTTTTGTAGTTATGAGAGCAATTTGTGAAAATATGTTAGTCATTGTATAATAGTTTTTACTTCTTTTGCTGAATCGAGGCTTCAGTAGATTGGAATAACAGATTCAGTATCGTGATAGTATTTTTTGAGCATCTATCAAAAATAATTCTCAAAAAAAGGTAAATACTGCACGTAAGAACAACAAAAGTATTCACATCAACACTATTTGTTCAGTTTTTGTACTTAAATGCATCTAATTCATATGACTTGTAAAGATAAAATAAGTTTATACTGCCCAATCTTTGTTGGATTAAATTAAATCAATGAAGACTGAGCTACTTTGTTATATAGTTTTCTTTCACTTTATTATATGTATTTCTGACTTTTTCTGTCTCTTCCCAAAGTACTCTTTAAATGTTTAAAGTAATATTTAAATTGAAATATTACAATCAAAAACCACAGAAATAATCAGTTACGATAATCTATTACTTAGTGCTTCACATTTTGTAGTCAGTAATATCGAAGTAATATCAGTTTTGACTAGTACACAGTGTGAGGGATGAAATTTATTCCTACTCATTTTTTGATGTCTTAACAAAATTAAAGAATTCTATTCAGTTCATAATGTCGGTTCACAAGAAAAAGAAGAGATTATGTTTATATACGTGTGTGTATATGTATAAACATACTGATTATATATTATGAGGAGTAACTGGTAATGAGATACTTCAAAAAACTTGCAATCATAATTGAGTTTCTATTAAATATTGATTGGGGTGAATAAAAATGCAATTTACTCTTTTATATTATTGAAGTATGCAAGTATGAGGTAATAAAATACAATGTGGAAAAGTTGAAAAGAAGTTTTCAGAATACTTTACATGAGTATTCTGCACATAACAGCCTTCTGAGAAGGCTGTTATGTGCATTTTTTCTCTAATTTGTTTTCAGCTTAATAGAAGTTTATATATATATATATGAATCATAAGTGTTGTTCGTGTTAATGCTCAGTCTCTCTTTCTTACAGGCATTAAAAAGCTCAATGTAAAACTATTTAAAGTACAAACGGCAAATTTCTAAAACACTGCAATAAAATCACACAAATGTCTGTGTTCCCACAAAGGTGACATATACTGTAGTAAGAAGAAAAACAATAAAACAAGCTATAAAATGCTTCTAGGTTCTGCCCGGACCTAGATGCATGTGAGCTATTGTTTGTGTGACAGATGAGCCTGTAGGAGTTTAAAAACCCCAAGGCGCCAGACAAGGGTGGCCTCCTCCATCTTCTCCCATTTGTCCTCGGCCTAATTAAGCCAAGGCTCTCATGGCCCTCCCTCCTCCGCCAAATTGTCAAAAGACAAACACTAACTATGTCATGGGGTAAAGAATGGGGTTTGTGTGTTTGGTTGTGTTCATTTCTGAGCATGTTTAAAATAGACTTGCAAACTAACATATGGTGGAAAAAAAACAATTTTCTGACTGCACATGGGTTAAAGAAAGCACAGATTTGTGTACAAATGTGAGATATAAAGAGACCACTAGGAGCCTACTTAGAGCTAAATGTAATTTATTTAATGTTTAACTGAGCTAGGTCCCCTGTAGACTGAATGATAAACTTTACTGTTTCTGACAGGGGAGAAAGGTACTGCAGGTATGCAAAAAAAAAAGATACAGTATTCAAATAAATTGCAAAAAAAATTATGTAAATTTTAGTCAATTATATTACTCAGCTATTCATAAATAAAACAATCATCAAGTTCATCAATCTCAAAGAGAAGACTAACATACTTGGCAGAACTTAAACTAAACCCAAAAAATTGCTTTTAAAGATAATGATCTCAGCAACAAGCAAGAACTCAACATCAGAAAGCAAAAATTGAGCAAGATGCAAAACTTAAATCTAAACTTTCAAACAGAAGTTGGCATAAATTTATTAACATAAGTATTACACACAAAGATATTCATATTCATATCCTTACAGTGGGCTACGGAGAGCAAAATAAAAACTCAGCAGGACTGTAAAATTATGTGTGGGCGTTAGCTGCACAATGTGCTGTATTATTTTACATGAGTGTTATATATCAGTGATATTGTACAGGCTATTGCACACCATATTCACAACGCTTTCCATCTATGTATTTTAATGAGTATTTCTCCAAAGCGAAACAAAACACATTCAGAGTGGAAGCAAAACACAAACTAAGAATGGGATTGAAAATAGACTTTTTCCCCTCTTCCCCTGTGTAAAGTGAAGAAAAACATACTCTGATGAACAAGAGATAAAGCCAGGTTGCTCAGTTGCTATAGCAACAGCTACACGCCGATCAGCCCTTTTGCAGATTGTTGTGCTATCATCTTTGACAAACAAGTACACAGACACACACATATACAGATGACACTGAAATTGTTGAATAAAGAGATGACAGCATTCAAAAGGCTGAAAATGTAGCATTTACATTTGGTCTTAAAGATCTTACAGATAGTGGGAGTCCATTGACACTGGGGCTTTATGCATGCCAATAAAATGGAGGTAGGGAGAGTGAAACAGATGATGTCCAGAGGCTTTGTGGCTTTGAAGAGACTTCTGAGAGAGAGAAAATTGAGAGTCTTGGAGCTTCTACATGAGTAAGCTGAGCAACAAGCACAGCAACTTTTGCTGATGACCTGGGTAGGGTATTGTTAGGTGACATAATGCACCCCTGGCAATCTTAAAGGGTAGCAGCCTTTGTTGAGAATCAGGCAATGAATACAAAAATACATAAGGTGGCCAAGCTACTATGAAGCTTAAATTGTTGAAACTCTAATAGCAAATGGTGCACAATTTAATTTTATATTAGTAGTTGTTACTACCACCAGTGGGAGAACTAAAACATGCAGGACAGACTCTGGGCACCACTGATCTAAAATATACAGTACATGACAATGTTCCTGGAGGACCAGCGTTGGGAAGCAGTGAGCTAACTTGCCAATTTCTACAAAATTACCTCCAGACTTTGAAAAACGTAATTCAAGTTACTCTGGAAAATCACACAAACTAAACAAATGACACTAACAGACACTGTTACATCACCCAATAGTTAGTCTTTTTAGATCCATGATTTGGCAGGGGACAGTGTCATGTGAATGTTTGCCAATCCTGACTACGTATGTTTGACATTGAATATTTACAAAGCAAAATAACTACATAATTACTAAATTAATAAGATTAACCAGCACACTATTGTCCATCAATCTCCCATAAGATGGACATCTTCCTGAGTTTAAACGGATGCTTAAGCATCCTGACCAGAGTTCCCAAGAGATCCCCTGCCTTATCTTGGCCACTTATTACCAGCAAAAAAATTATGATGCAACCCTCAGCTAACCAAACTGCAGCTAAACCTTTATTAAGTCGGCAAAATTTGTTGGCTAAACTCCCACATGGCGTCGAAGGTCTTTGCAAGTGTTAAAAAAATGGTCAAGTACTGCAAAAAGGCTAAAACTGTATTTCTGATAACATTTGATTACAGTCAACTTTGAACCTTTTTTTTTTTTGAGTAGTGGAATGCCCTGCACTTATGACCAGCATTGAAATTTGCGGGTCAAAGGTTATCCCCGAATTAAATGCATTGCTGGACCAGCATATCAACACAATGTAATCTATAAAGTTATAGAACATATGGAGGCTTAGGGGCAAACTTATTTACCCCTTTATCTCTTATTCATCAGAGTAATTTTTTTCAAAGATTATAATTTAAATAGTTCAACAATCTAACCTAGCATTAGGAGATGAAACATTTTCAAGAAAAAAAAGAAGTTTAGTTGCTTCTACTTAACCACTTGGGTGTATCTTGTCCTAGATGACTAAGAAACTACACAAGAATATAAATCTCACTGTCCTCAAAAGGCTAACCCTCATCCTCTAAAAGTCATTGGTTGGGTAAGTCTTAACCTGAGTACCTCATATCACTGTTCAATGCCATCCACTTGTATGAAGTGGAATTTCACACTCATAAAACATTTTACTGAACTAATACTGCAGCTCCTTTCAAATGACGGCTGAAGTGTCACCTGGAACAGAATGGAAGCCCAGTTTCCTACTACTCAGGCTCTTATGATTGCTTGATAGACAATGAGCTTGATTACTTAGAATATACTCAGACATATTGCACACCAAGCATGAGTCAACATGTCAGCCTTCTCTTTTCTATGAAACATTTTAGTAAACAGCAACACATCTCTGCTGCATTGCTGGATTGATACCAGAGTTAACAGGTCTTCCAAGTCCGTTTTATTTTTCCTTTGCCATATTTTAGGAGTTATTTAAAGCAATTATTTATCTGCCAATGCAAGAAGGGGCCTCCAATGTGGCACCAGATTTGGTTGCTAGGAGATCCGTGATGCAACTGCAAATCAGCTTTGCGAGGTTAAAGACAGCATGTGACGTCATTGGAATACATGTAGAAAATATAAAAGACTGAGCTGAGCAAAAAGCGCTTGAAGAACATTTAAGCCATTTATATCCACAAGCACACACTTGCAGACTCCCACACTCTCTTTCCCTCCCTCTCTGCTTCCATCTTATGCGTGTTAACATTAGCTTTGGAGCAGGTGTGCTGGTAAAATGCCAGAACTAGATGTCCAAGTGGACACAACCCAGGGTGTCTGTCTAATCCAGTTGTGTGGGCTCAAACAGCCTCAGGCACAAGAGGTGAGCAGCACACAAATAAATGTGTCTCTGTAGTCACCATAACATTTCACAATCACATAACAATGATTTATTTTATCACCTGAAGCAACCCACAAAAACTGACTAAACTTTGAGTGGACCATGGGAGATAAACAACACCACCAAACAAGAGAATTAGCTTGCAAACTTTTTTTTTTCCAATGTTTGGACACCTGAAATTAAAATTAATGTTCATGTGATACTTTTAGAGACCAATAGTTAAAATTGGCAGGATTTATTAAGATTTTGAGCAAGAATTGCATGCTTCCAGCTAAAGGCAGAAATAGGATAGTGTCCTACAAGCTTAGGGGTTCTTTAATGACAAGAGATCCCCGACTAGTGGCCATGGATTGGTAGTTGTTGTTGAAGATCTGGTGAAGAATATTTCATAGTATCACATTAACCTAAATAGTCAAATGTGATCTAAACATTACCTGCATAATAAAATACACCTATTGGACCTTTGGGTGACTAATCTTTCACTTTGTATTTTAATGTGTTTAAGAAATTCACAGTTTGCTGGGATATTGAAGACTTAATAACATTTAAAAAGGTCAAGCGAACTATAGTCAAGTCTAAATTTAAATTAAAAACTTGACTCTATAAGACCATCATAATGATTAGGATGACTTTTGAGTGATCTGCATTGCAAAATATAATATAAGGTAACATGAAAGAAAATCCCTCTACCTTTATCATATGTCCCTTCTTCAGCAGAAGTTGAACTTTGAAAACTGGCTCAGCAGTAGTTTAAAATGCTATTTTTTTCTTCCAGTCATAAAGAAACTAAATATGAACTTCCTTTCTTTAAATTGCTGCACGCTGTCAAACTGTCCTTTATCCCAGGATTTTGGCAGTTATCTTTGCACAGTTGATAAAGTTTATGAATAATAAAAATGTTTTTAACCACTTAGTCTGCTTTTATAGCACTTAGAAACCATATTTGTACTATGACTAATGACCTGCACCTGAATACAGATAGGAAATGTTGCTCATTTTTAGTTTTTTTTTTATTTCAGTGCCTTTATTACTGTCAATCACAGTGTGATCCTGAACCTTTTACGTTTCTTGGATGTATTAAAGGAGCTTAGCTATAAGCTTACAATCATCAAACCTCTCAAATAGAATATTTTTTACCACTCTTACATTGCCACCTTAACTTTTCCGCTGTCTTAGTTTTTAAGTCCACCTTTTATTAGAGATGAAAAATTGACTGGTGGCTCAATTCAGCCAATTTTCAGCTTGATCAACATTGACCAGTGACTAATCAGCTGGAATCTCAAATATCCAATATTTTTCCAATCAGTGAACCTGTCATACCAAAAATAGCCAGATCCTTCAAGTGACGACACTTTTTGAAGTGAAAGCTGTTGCTGCAGGAAAAAGACCCAAATTCAACCATTTCTGCCAGCAAGAGGTTAAAATTACCCCAGAGGAAAAACACAAATCTTAACTGCTAAATAAAAGGAAATTTGAGTTTCTACTGCATATTTAGTCGTTTTGGTGGTTGATTATGGTTGCTACTTTTCAACACAGAGTGACACTTTAACAGATAACATGATAGCTGTACAGTAATATGGAGTGGAGTTTGTCTGTTTTTAAACTTGTTGGTTGTGAAAATGTTGGCCACCTTTTGGAAATCTCAAGTTTCAAAATAAGTCAGGGTAAGAATCTAAATTTTCTTCTGCAACAAATACATCCAAAAGCTAATAGAATATGCTAAACAGTTTAAAATGTGACCTCTGTTTTTATTTTGAAATGACAAATCCCTGGTAAATTGCCTCTGCTTTTAACCCTTTATTGCATGGCATTGCCCTCAGGCAACAAACCACATATCTGTACCTCACATTTCTCCTTTATTTAATTTTTTGGGGGGAGATGATTTAAAGTACCACTAGACATATTTTTGTACAAATAAAAAAGGTATTGAGGTTGATGTGAGCATTTAGTTTGAAGAGGAGCAGACCTTTTTATGAAGCAGAGTTGCATGCTACACCTAGCCTCCTACTTGTAAGTTATACATCACTTTTCTTCATGTTTAAATTTTGGGTAACTAACTAAAAATATTTTCATGTCTGAGTATGTAGAGAATCATTGTAGATAATTTCAAAACTATTTTTTTTTTTAAATCATTTATATGCTAAAACTGTTTTTTTTTGTTTGTTGCCTCAGGGCAACATTGAGCAGTTGGGGCCCTTTTGCTCAGACAATATTATTCTAGTGCGTTGATACGCAGTTGATTACAAAATAATTATCACAGCCAATTTTTTTACTTTGTCATTGACTAACAGCAACAGGAGATGGATGCAAGATTACTTCATAGACAAAAAGGTGCATGGTTCATAAGTTGGGGTCATTCTCAATGAAAACATGAGGATCCACTGTACAATCATTATTTCACTGTTTGTTTATCCATAAAACTAACTTCAGTCTCAAAGGATGATAAGCTGCTCATTAATTAACAAATGTTCCTATTCCAAGACAGGCAAAAACTGAAGCAATACCAGCCAAAACCAAAAATATGGGGCTGCAGGGTACTTCATATGGCTGGTGCATATGAAAACCTGTACAGGGCGAGCCGTGCCACCACCAAATCTACCAGATATGGGAGCTGGTGGAAATGTTGTCCTTTGCTTGTGTTGGAATTATTAGCTTAATTATGCAAGTTTAATGTTACTTAATTTTGATTATGTGCTTAAAATATTGGACAAAAATAGCATTGTTTTAAACAGACTCAAATTTAGGTTAAAACTAGATTCAGGCTTCATTTACTGGGTCACAGTGTCTCCTTTAGTTTATGGTGACCTTTTGGTTCTCCACAGGGGGTGACAAATAGACCTCTGTGAGGCTAACGAAAACATTCCGGTCTTATAGATAACACTCTGGCTATTCCTGTCGTAAAACCAATGTTCCCATAGTTGTAAATCATCTTCCAGACCGCTAGAGGCACTCCCTTAATTTACAATACAGCCAGAGGACCCAACTTCCTCTTACAAAAGACGAGGCGCGAAAATGAAGAATCAGAACTAGGAGGGTTCTCGGGAGGCTTTTCGCTCTGAAATGTTTGTTGTTGCGTGAGTATTTGTCTATGTTTAAGGTAATATGTCTCTTGATCAATTTGTCTGTTGTACGATGCATTGCGTGAGTTTTATGTTGTCCATTGTTTATTAAATTGTCATGATTGTCGAAGTTGAACAGCGATGTGTGTCCGTTTGTGTGATCCAACTCCTGCAACGTGGGATCCTGCTTGAACCCGAGGACATGGGAGAATTAAAATGAGCAGGAGGTTTTTACATTAGAATTTGATCTCAACACTTGGCTGAAATTCTACCATAGAATCAGAAATACAAACTCTTAAAAAAAGAACTTGCAGCCCTAACTATAGTCACTGGTGTGAATCTGGTTGCTACAACCCATAGTCAGATAAACAGATGGTGATTCACAGTATGTCAATAATCAAGTACCAGAAATGTGATATACACTCTTTTTCACATCAGCAAGCAATTCCTTCCTGGTGTTTTACATATAATAGGGAAAAAACCTGATGGAAACATCTTTTGTGATTCCAAGTCCGCCAAACATACACATGTACAAACACGCAAATGCTCATTTTAGTAATTTGCTCAAATGTACCATTCATTAATGAAAGTTAGTTGCCCATTTTACATTTTGGTGTGCTGTAACCATGTCTGATTAATTTTTGTAAAAAAAAAAAAAAAGTATTTTTATGAATATAGTTTTTGTTTGATTTGTATTTCACTTCTCATTATCACTGTAGAAAACCTTTGTGTTTTAGACCCCTTGTAGCACAATGTTGCCCTGAGGCAACAAACCCGAATCTGGTTCCGGGAGGTGTCAAGGTCCGATTTTATGATTGATATGTAATTAGGGACCACCAAGCTCTCAAAGAATGCAGGAAGATATATCTTCCAAAAAAAAAAATAAAAAGTCATGCCATAGAGGGCTAATTTGTTTAATGATTACTCAATGACAGAAAAAACATTGTTCTTTCTCAGTAAGCAAAGTAAATCTTTTGTTTAGAAACAAACACTACAACTTCTAAAGCAGCTGCATGTTTGTAACATTACAGTTAGCATTAAATGTTTTCAACAGTGAAATTAATGCAAAATAATGGATATGCCCTAAAGATTTAAACACAATGGAATAGCAAAATAGTACTCATTGGCCATCTGCTAAATTTGCCAGATAAAACATTATGATCCATGTACTGTATATCTGTTGGAAACCTTAATCCACTGTTCACTCTACTGTAAGCTATATTTTATCATACAGAGAAATGTGGATGAGTGACTTTGAATACAGATGTCAGAAAAGCTCACTCAGTTCTCACAGACACACTGATGAGTCTAATCAACCATGTGCAGGGCTTTCAAGATGCCAGGCTTGATTCCAAATATGGCCCATGTGTGTCACTCTTTGTGACCAAAAGGAAGAGTAAACAACAGCCCCCGCCACAATTATTGCCACTCCTGACTCAATGACAGTCATTGCCATGAAGAACCAGTTATTAGGATTAGTGAAAAAATACATTTTTTTTCATAAAAATAATTTGGTTAGCTTTTTTTCAACTAATACATAAAATTATCATTTAAAAATTTAATTTTGTTTTTACTCCTTTTATCTTTGAGATCATTAATTTAGTGATCTCAAATGATTTAGAGAGCCAATAAAGCAAGACTAGAAAAAATATGTTAGAAGGTAAATGCCTTTTTGCTGCTTTGTAAATGTAAGGCGTTAACTTTTATACTTTTTAAGTTGATAATCTTTGACTTGCTGCTTGCCCTGGGGAAAAACTTTGATGTGACAGCATAGAACATTCCTCTTAGCCACTTATAAAAAAATGCCTTTGAAGTAAGAAATATGTGGTTTAGCCTTCAGTTACAATTATGGTTAACTGGATAGCCTCTATGTGAATTTCCATAAACTTTTTGTCAGAGATTGTGGTTGTATGAGTGGTGAGGGAGAACGCCGTAGACCCAGGTAATGTGATGATGACAACTGTTTAATGAAAATGTAGCTCGACAGTCCAAACAAGAGCAGGCAGCAGTGACACAATAGCTATCGGAAAGCACTGGTAGCAACTGCTAGCAATAAAGACTGCTAACGAGAGCTAAAGTCGTCACAGGACTTCCCAGTTCTACTGTAAAAGACACAACTAGACCATAGACACGGCACGCGACAAACTAGACAGCTTAGAGCAGGATCCAACAAGAGACAGAGACAATAGGTGGGTTTAAATACACAGGGAGACAATCAAGGAGCAACGAGGAACAGGTGAGACAATCAATGGGTAGACGGGACAACACAGAGACTCCACAGAAGACAGAAACCTAAATTAACACAGAGAGAAACTCAAATCATAACACTTTTCCTCATACTTCCTTAATACTGACAGATGAAACAAAAGCTACTGAATGTTTTGAATAACTTAACATGGTCACAAGTTAATCTTACCAGCAAGAGGATGGTAAAGATAGTAAAATTCTTTAAAAAATTAATCAGAGAATGGCATCAGAGTGGAAACCTGGACCAGTAAGGAAGTAGTATATGAGAGTATGGGAGAAGAAAAAATGGTGTCCAACTGGTTTGTGCAAAGTAATTATAGAAGAAAGTGTCAAAAAAAACAGAGATCATCCCACTTCCCCATGATGGAGATTTTAGTTTAACAGTAACAAGAACAGCAGGCTTCCTGGAAGAGGAGGTAGTAAGTTTCCAGCTTGCAGATTTATAAAAACAGTTGATACTATTCCTTATTTCAAGGCTTTTAAAGAATGAAGTCTAAGCATTTTGAGTAATTGAATAAGACTCAAAGTAAAATACTTATATTAATGTTGGTTTACTTGTAAGAATACCTACACTTACACTTACACTTGTGGGGATATTTACAAGTAAAACAAGTAACTGTAACTTTGGTGTCGAATAATTAGAATAATGGATTATTCTTGGTTTCTTTTCAGAAGACCGTCTGTAATAACTCAGATTACCATTACAATAAAAGTAACTAATAAGTTATGGTTATCATAATATTATAAATGAATGCTGAATCAAAGAGAAACTAGAATGGTTATAAATGTGATTTTGACATTGAACTAGAAATGGTGTAAAATGTGTTAACTGCAATTAAAGCTCACTGATGTTGTGCTGGAGGTAGATGGTAGGTGAAAGGTTAGGGGAAAAGAGGAACTGACAGGAGAGCAGAGATGATCAATGCCTTATTTGGGAATAACTTAAACTTTTCAAAGAAAAAGTTGTGCAGGCAACAGATGTAGGAGGACTGTTGAGCAACCCTGGGTCATTAGAACAGATGTCAGAACATAATGTCTCTAAGACAGTGATGGATATGAGATCATCTGTCCAAGCAGTCAGCCAATGAAACAAGCACAGTAGCATTGCTAGCCAATGCAAATTCACCAAAAGGGTGGATAAACCCTATGGTGAGTGCAAAAAAGGAACCTTTGTTTGGATCCTCCAGGCAGCTTCAAGCCAAGATTGAGATGACCAAAGAAGAAGACCAGCTGAAGAAGAGCCGGGGCCACAGAGCTGAAGACTGTTCTGCGCATGGGGACCAACCCGTCAGCCCCGCAACATGTGGCTTCAAAACGCACTTCTCTCATCAGCTGGGTTCAGACCCCAAAGACAAAGATAAAGACCAAGACAAAGATGAAGACCAAGGCAAATATGGAGACCAAGGCAAATATGGAGATAAAGGCAAAGGCAAAGAACAAAGGCAAAGAAGAAGAACTGGTGCCTTACTTCCGAGATGTCAGCTCGTCTACATCTCAACAGACCAGAAAGATCGTGAGGCAAGGTGAAGGGGGCTTCAGAGCCACAAGACAAGAAGCTGAGGACCGCTACACACATGATGAAGTAACCCTAAGACCCAAGACCTGCCGCTCTAAAGCAGTACTCTTTCTGCCAGCACCCAAGGCCTGTGTGACCTCACCATCCAAGTAGAGGCAAAAGCTCATCAAACCTACAGGGACGCCTGCCCTCATCGGTCAGTGCTGTGAGCCTCCTCCTGCTGCAACACCTTCTTCATCATCAGGCCAGTTCTGGGGTTCAAAATGCCAAACTCCATCCGTCTCTCTCAAAGGTTCCCTTTTTAGTTCTCAGTGTCAGCATTAGGGAAAGATAGCCTAGATGATTGATTTTACTTATTTGATTATTTCTGCTACTGAATTAAGCTGTACTGACCCTTGCAAAAATGCCTTACTAATAAAATATTTAGCATAAAGAAAATGTAAAAGATGTTGTGGACATTCAATTAATGAGTCACCTCAAAGTTTGTTGATGGTTGTAAAATAGCTATGATGTTCGATTCTGGGGAGTAGAAGGTGGAATGTTTGATAGGTTGCTTTCAGCCCAAAACTATATGTAAACAACATCCTTGGGACTCGCCCAAGTCACTAAAACCAACCTGGTTCAGTAACAAGTGCACGTTGTAATAAAAGAGAAGGAGCGGCCGTTAACAGGCGTGCCTTGTGAAACTAGTTGGCTGTAGGCTGCTCAGTCTGGCTAATTCACAGGAGGAAGACGGGTGGGACATCTGAATGAAGGTCTTCAGAAACCAGGCGAGTCTTTTTCATCACCAGCTCTAAATAGAGTTTACCACAGTTCTGGACAGGGTAAATCCCAACAGATTTAGGAAACTCAATTCACCCGTTAGACAAAGAGCTGGGAGCACATCTCCCCCTCTCAGAAGAGGAAGTAGAGAGTGAGCGAGTAGAGAAAGAGGGGGGGGGGGGGGTGGTGCGCAACAACAGGAGGCACCACTAATCTTTTAAAATGACTGTATTATTAATTTTTTCTTTCCTTTAATGTCTAACTGTAATTTTTTTTTTAATTTTAATGTTAAATTGTGTTACATCAATAAAACCAAAATTTCCTCTAAAGTAATCACTTTTTTAACCAGATGTAAGAATAAATGTAGAGACCAGTGTTTATACCAAAATAAGAAAGAAGTAATCTATCTAGAGATTGACCACAAAACTATCTACAACTGTTCTTCAGAAATAAACAATGTAGCGAAGAGCAAGTTATACAGTTTACAGTTAAACTGTATGACTTGTGTCATTAATCCTTCCATCATATCTTATCCACATATGATCTTAAGCAGCGTATCCTGGTGGGAAAATAAATGTATTCTCACAATATCGCTCAGCTTAGTCCTGGCATTGATTCATCTTGAGCAGAAAGCGTGTGGTCTCGGTCACCTCAGCCAATCTTGTGGATCCTCTGTCTGTTTGATTCACATGACTCAAGGGACGAGGAATAACGTTGTTGGCTGCAGATTTCTGACGTACGAGATGGCAGTGATACTATAATCCCAAACTAGACCCTGGACAGATGTTTATCCTGGCTGACCGGGCTGCACACACACTGGCCGTATGCTCATCCAAGCGTTTAGACATAAACTCACATGAGCCATTCCCAAAATAAGTGATGTGGACATTTCTATTTTTTCTGGACCACATTGTTTACATTTAACCAAAATATGTCCTGACTGGTCAGATGCGTCAGTCTTCTTTTTTTGTGTTGCAAAGCCATGTCGGAGTACACTATCAATAAACTTTTACTATATTGGTTGACCCAACCCAAGAGCAGACGACACTCTGCTCTTGTAAAACTATTTTCCAAAATTGAAGCAAAAATGAGTGCAGAAGCAGAGTGTCTAAACTGAAAAATAATTTCTGTTAATTCATAAAACTACACTTATGTGTGCAACACAGAGAGTAGCATGCTTCTGAATGTTCTTGAGAATTATCTGGGCAATGCAGGCTAGTCTATTTGCAGTTTGTGCAGTCCATAATCCCTACAGTTTGAAACACATTTTCTTTTTGATTGTTAAGACAGATAAAATTACTGTTGGCCTTTCCGATGAAAATAGATCAAATTGGAACAAGATACTATCATGATGCCAATTACATTTCAAGCACATCTACTTACAAGACACAACTTTTTTGCAGGTTCATGGTTTTGTAGAATAGTATTTTGTTTGCAATATTTATGTGCAATTAACTTCACAACTGATACATTCCTGTGTTAAAGTTAGAATCAGAGTAGAACCAAGAAACATTACTGTTTACTTGGGAATAAGTTCCATCTCCTCATGTGGGGAAATGGGAAAACAGCTAAATTTATACATTTGTTCATATTTTTTTACAAGAACAGGTACAAATACTAAAGCAGAGCAACTGAATTTTTTCCTTCTTCAAGAAGTGTTACTAGCTAATAAGTGCTTCAAGGGATCAATTGACAAACTAATTCTGGAGACGTAGTAATTAGTTGTTCTCTAGGCTCTTAATCATGCTTTTCTTTTAATGGGACAAAAAACTTTATATTTGCAAATACAGCTGTCAATCCTGGATATCTAAAAATACATGGTAACAATTAATGGTTTATAAAAAGAGTGTTGTTGCAATTGACTTCCAAGTTCAGAGTATAAATCGAAGTTCATAGGTGTGCTCCAGGATCTATGAATCATTCCTTACTTTTACATGAATTTTCCATAATTTTTTTAATTTACATTTGTTTTCTGTTTTTTTGTTCTGTTCTTTGCATACTTTCCATGGGACAGGTTTAACTTCTGGGACCAGTTGAACTATTATAGAAGAGAGAATGAATGCTAGTAGCAGCCTGAAAGATATAGTTCATGGGAACTGCATCATTCATGCATGCTGGAGAAGCTGAATCTTTGCCTGCATGACAATCAGTGACAAATCAGTTAGAGATGAGGCATGCAGGCTACTGATGTAAAAACTGTTTAAAACTTACTAATCTTCAACAGAAACACACCCACATGCAGTTTTGCATGACCGTTTCCATGTTTATTCGACAAGGTAAAAGCTGCTGCTTTTTCACTATGAACGATGACATAAAGTAGGGTTGAATTTACTTTGTTGAAAGATATAAAGAGAAAACGATAGACTTGGGGAGGTGGTTTCTTTGGTTTTCTTTCCCTCTTGTGCTGCTCTTGTTATGAATGGAAAGTCTTCAACAAGTAAAGTAGCTATTTTATTATTTTAAGTTTATTTCTTTATCTTTTTCTCTGTCTTACGCATGTCGAGATTGATTATTCATTGCCATGTCTCTGCTTACATCTATTCATGGCTGCGCCCCACATCCCTGTTGGTTATTTCAGAGAGTATTCCCAACACTAAGTCACAGCCATATATCACTCGTTTCATTGACAGGGCCTCCATTACTCTCTATTTTTCTGCCTTTTCCCATCTCCTCCTCAATCTAATGGCTTCCGCAGTTTGTCTATAATGCATCAACCAATAAGGCTGCCGGTGTGCAGCGACACACTACCTCCGGCCGTAATGGAACAGCCTGATTCCCCATATGGTCCATTTTCCAACTAAGCTTTGCTGTGAAAGTTTCTCTAACAAATATTAGATTGATAGAAAGAAGAATATTTTTGTGAGTTGTAAATGGACACAGCAAAGTGCAAAACATAGTTTTAATAGAGTTACATAGTTCATTTATAACCATGAAAAGTTTTGCTTAAAAATTCTTTGCACAGGTGTACAGGTTATCCTGCAAAATGAATTTGAAGTTACAATTGTAGGTAAACTTTCAACTTGAGAGCATTTTTCATCCCCACAGTGAAATAATGTCTGTGACTTAACCTCACAGAGAGCAAAATGCCTTTTGCAGAAAATAAAACACTGACATGAACTGATAATAAAATGTAAGATTGGTTTATAATGTGCGCTCACTTACTTGCAGAGGGTGTTTCAGCATGAACGGGAGGCGTCGAAGGGATGAAAGACGGAAAGAAGAAGGATCGCAAAGATCGTTCGGTGTGGAGCGGTGACCGCTGCGTGGGCAGATTCTCACAGCTCCCCACACTGCTGTGAATCTTAAGGTTCAAGGGCTTTGTCTTCTTCTTGGCTCTGGGGGGAAGCAGGACAGTAACATACAAATTAGAAAAATAGAAAGGAGGATTTACACAGAAGAATCAACTGTTCAAACACAGTAGATGGACACCAAAGTTGATCATCTACATCAGAAAAATATATTAACATCATGAAGCTAAGCAGTTGGGCATCGTTGCATGATGAACTATATACTATGCAATTAGGAACACATTCTTGTCTGAACAGAAGGCAACAAAATTCAAACTGCACCTTGAAAATGTTGACGTAAATGAAGATAAGATCAAATAATTACCAAACCCTTTGAAGATAACTGATCAATACGCAGTTGTTTCTTCTTTTATGTGGATTTAAAGCATCCGAGGTTTTACAAAACATTTACAAAATTGTGGCTAATTTTGTGAATTTGAATACTAAATGTTAACATTTACATCTATTGAAAATACAGCTACTCACAGATACAATCTCTGTTTAGAATCTACTAGATAGCAAAAACACACAATTTATTATCTTTATAAAATTGTAAATTAAGTTTATTGCTTTCAAAACCGCAAAAAATGTCTGTTTTACTGATCCTGCTGATAAATGTTCTTTGAATGAGGGCACAGAGAAAGCGCAGAAGTGATCTAGCACTACCCGTCCCCCATCTTTTTGTTGTTAAATACATTTCTCCTTTAATTACAAGAAAGAAAAATGTGACTGTTTGAATTTTTTTCAAATGCAGAAAACATGGTGTGCATGCTAAAGGGGTGCCACCCATCACTCTTAATAAGTTAAGGCTGTTTATTAGTGGTAGTTGGCAAGCCATAAGCGGCATCTCTGCCAAGCAGCTGAATTCAGGATGATTAATTAACCAAATAAGAACAACTTGTTAAACTTGTCTTTCTCTTCCAGAACAGAAAAGTAAAGTACAAACCTCAAAAAGCACAGATTTAACAAGTGTGTAAGTATGTTCATTGGAGAACAATGAATAATGTGCTTATAATAACAATATAGCCACTATTACATCACATAATCAGTATTTTATTTTATGTTAGGTATGTAGAAATAATTGTTAAATTTTGTTCAAAATTTTTATGGAACTATTTTTACTCAAGGTTATTATATCTACCCAAGTCAAATCAAGAGTAACAAGATTAGTTGACGTAACTCTGGACTGTCCTGCAGTGGTTGATATTTCTCATTACAACATTTTTAGACATAAGCTGATATATTACTTTCAAAACGACTTTTTAATTAAAAATTTTACATCAAATTATAAGTGACCAGTAACTTAGAAGGTTTCAGCTTCCATCCTTCTGAGATGTTATCATGTCAAAGCTGAGTTTAATAATTTTTGTAGAACAATTTGTCTTTGTCATCCTGTCATGAAGTTTGTTCAGACTAAACATTTCTGTCTCCAGATTATCTGCAATTAGGAATTAAATGTGAGTTAAAGTAAAAGACAAAACATCTCATTAGTTTTAGATTCAAAACGAAACCTAAGCATAGGTAAATTAGGATATTGCAGATTTAACAAAAGTTTGCTGCCCCATAGAGTTTTCATATTTTCAGAAATAGCAACACAACTTACCTCAGCAAAGCCGGACTGCACACCTATTATTACAACACTAGAAAATGATAATTGAGGCATAATTTTTCCAGGACTTATAATACATTGTAATTCATTTCATAACTGCAGCAAATAATAATATGAGGTGACTTTGAGGGGATAATTGGTAATGAAAAGTATACCCTCCATTGTCCTTCATTAGAAAAATAATCCGCATGCTGTTAATTAGCTCTCAGTGAATTAGAAGTGCAAATTTTCAATCACATCGAACTTTTCACCCTGTGATGTCACTGTGTCTTCGTCTCTCTTTTTTTTTTCTTTGTCTTAGTTGAGACTACTTACTCAACTTCTGTTTGTCCCATACTCCTATTTCCTTTTGCTGTTTGCAAGCAATAACAGGAACTAAATTTACTCATGTTGTACAAGTGTATAAACTAAATTTTATTTTGTTTTTATTTGCCTTTTAATGTGCAATGGCGCAGTGTTTTTTTTTTTTTTCAATTTAGCAAAAGTTGTTTAATAAAACCCTCAGAATAGGTAAAACCGAGAGGGAAGGGTGAATTCAAAATATGTGTGGCTTTGTCAGGCCAGGCTGCTCAAAGAATCCCAAAATCCTTTTCACCCTGTCCAGAAGTGACACTGAAAAATGAGTGCATTTGTTCCTTTAGTGGTGCACCACTGTAATGTGTTACTATCAGAAAGTTAAAAAAATAAAGCAGTTAAAAGTCTTTAGCTGTGTTTTTTGATTTTTTGCACTCTACTCTCAAACCTCAGTTATCGAAGATGGCCGCTCACATTGAGTCGGATTCAGCTGGAGGTTTCTTACTGTTAAAGGGAAATTTTCCTTACTGCTGTTGCTAAATGCATGCTCAGAATGAGGGATTGAAGCAAAGGTGATGACTTGATGCAGTCCATAGTCTACTAATGTCACATAGTTGGATACGCTGTAGTCAAAGACTTGATGCAATCTGCTGGATTTCCTTAGATAGAAAACTT
Source organism: Girardinus metallicus (assembly GCA_903067095.1). Classification (NCBI taxonomy): domain Eukaryota; kingdom Metazoa; phylum Chordata; class Actinopteri; order Cyprinodontiformes; family Poeciliidae; genus Girardinus; species Girardinus metallicus. Next base: position 11,046 of record CAEGAE010005769.1, on the reverse strand, counting down.
TTGAAAAATTTTAATGTTGAACTGACCTTTACTGCAATATTTCAGATAAGGGATCAAATTGGAATCACTTCTGTGTCTTAGCTTGAAAGGCGATTGGTTCTGATTTGGTGCTATAAACTGAATTAAACTAAATAAGATTGACAGCGATTGGGTTGAAACTTTAACTATTTTCTTTTGTTGTATCTCACTGAGATTATTTCTGTTGTGATATGGTAAACATTATAAACTGCAGAATTGCAATATTTTACTTTTCTCATTGTGATGGAATAACATTGTCACTAAAGTCAAAGGGCACATAAATAACTCCTACATAAAAAATCCTTGAAAAAGAGCTAAACAGGATAAATAGGATTTCTAAACAAGAAAGGAAAAGATAGATAAAAGCAGTTAGCTTGTAAAAAAGGCAAAATAGGCTTCGTTAAAAGTGTACTGAAAAGAGACTGAGAGAAAAGTTGAACTGAAAATTTGACTTTTAAAAAGTAGAAAAAGAAGGCTGTGAGTTCTGATTTATCATGCAAAGTAAAAGTCATTAAGTGTTGAATCTCAAAGAAATCTTTCCTTACATGTCAGTCATTTTACCCCTTCACTGAGTCATGCAATTAGACCTGTACACCAGCCCAGCACTTCAGTCCCATCTCCTGCAATAAGGAAGCAGCCTGCAGGTTATCACTTCTTCGTCATAGAGCTTTTGTCAGTTATTCCGATTAGCTCACTTTATGCAATTTGAATCTAAATCAAGCCATTCATTTGCTCGCATGCACGCCTTTATCCTTTCCCTGAATAATTTGTGGATGTGCAATAAGGGGAGGAGAATGTGAAAATGAATGTGAGGAGAAGGCAGAGGATTCCCACTTTTGGTTCTGAAGACGTCTGTCTGTGTAGGCAGGCAGAGAAGTGGGTCGGGGATGGGGGACTTTCAGCTTCAGAGCCGCTAAAGCTTTTATTCAGGTTCAGCAAATAAAAAAGTTGAAGAAAAGAGAAACTTAAAGAATACATGAAAGGCATGTGAAGAGAAAGGTGGGTGAATTCCCAAGAGTTGAGAGAAATCAGTGAAGGTGTGAATAGTTCAGTTGTCTTTTGATGTAGTGTAGGACTGTATGTAATGATGCGTCACTCACAAATGGAAATCACTGATGTTTTTATGGCTTTTATTGCTTTATAGTGCCTAGTTTCTGGTAAAAAGGAGTGGAAAAGTTTATTTTAGTGCCATTTAAATAAATCTAATAGGGATTATCTCACCTGCTGTCAGAGTTAGAGACTCAAGTTGCAACAAAGTTGCAAAAATAGTCACTTGACTTAGAGTTTCACTCTCAAAGTGCATTTAATTTCTAAGGGGAGCAGTGTAGTTTTCTGACAGTTTTTCTCCTCCTGTTGTTTCCACTGTAGGTACCAGGTCCAAATCAAACAAAGGCAGGTAGGTGTATAGCAGGTAGAATTACTAGCAGCTACCAAGTTTACTAATAGGTTTGCTCCCTAAAGATGAATTGGAAATCAGGTCACAGATTTAAAGTCTGATGTTTGTGACTGGAATGGAATAGATTTATTTAGAATCTTGTAGATAGCAAAACTTGTAATGTAACTTTGACTTATGGGAAAAGATTTTACTTTGACTTTTGCCACAAGGATTTGAGACTTCTCCCTGGTGAAACACTTGAAACTTCATTTAGGCTTGTTCTTCTAAGAATTGTGACTTAAAAGGGTTAGTGTAAGAGTTTTCCCTCAAAGACTTGAGACTTGACAGCAAGAGTTTTTAATTGGGTGAAATATTACAAACTTGACTTGGACTCAGATTGAAAGCTTGACTTGGACTTGGGAAGAATGTCTTGAAATGTGAAAGCATTGATTTTGACCCTCAAGGACTTAAGACCAGCCCCTAGTAGTTCTGATTTAGACAACTTAACTTAGATTTGGCCCTAAAGTACTTGAAATTGGACAGCAAGAATTCAGACAAGACTTGAATTGACCTGAACTTGTAGTAAAAACTTCTCTCAAACACTTGTAACTTGATTTGTGGAATAAAAGCCTGACTTGAACTTGCCTGTCAAAAATGTGTCAAAAATTTCTGACATGACTTAGGCTTGGAATAAATGCTCTGATGAGAGCTGTGCCTTTCGGGTTAAGCTTCCCCTCAGTTACAGCTGGTCAACTCGTAAAAATTTTAAATATGCAAAAAAGCAGCTTTAGACTTGCTGAAACTTTTATAGCAGAGATCGCAAGTCATAATGATGTAGATGTTGTTTTTCTAATTTTGGCAAGAGGCAGAGTTTAATAAGAAAAGAAATTGTAGAAAAGTTAATCATGCCAGCACCAAAATTTTGTTAGTCATGATTTTGTTTTCAGATTTTGCAATACCAATAAAGCAGGCTCGAAGATTTTCTTTTACAGGTTTTCTTGACTGTTTATGCTCCTGAAGGATGAGATTTGCACTTCACAATATGCAGGCAATTAAAAAAAAAGGAAGCCTGACATTCATGCGCACACGCATTCATCCGCCCACTCACTCCATATCCACTTTCCCCACTCTTGCAGAGACTCTAATTACAGTGACACCTTCAAGTAAAAGTTCCATTTGATCAAGGACAGAGGTGAGAGCAGAGGCACAGTGATCCTTGAAATGATTCTTTCCCTTTACCTCCTGACACATCAGAGTTGATCAAAAAAGAAGGTTCATGATGAATTTTATAAAACAAAATATGAAAGACACAAGGTGCATCTCAACACTAATGCTGTGTTTCTAGAGTTCAACTGAGCTCTAATTAACGCTCTTGGCCATCTCAAGTAAATTACATGCAGAAGTCTATCTACAGCAAAATAAGTCCACTTTTTTTTCTCTTAGAAAAATCCAAGACAGCTCTGCAAAGACCCATATGGGCCCCTGTTGCTTTTTATGCAAATGGAACTATGGAACAATGTCTCTGGCAGCCACTGCTCAGCGCTGTTTTAATAAACTTGGTGGGGGGAAAAAATGAAATAAAGCTGGGTGGAATAATGATTACAACAGAGAATTACTAGGAACCCTTTGAGAAGTCTCATCCAAAACAAGGTGTTCCTTGCTTTCAGAAGTTTGCAGCATCAAACCTGGACTGAATAAAAGCTGGCAGTCTGGCAGGCCGCCATTTTATCCTTTGTCCTGAGGCAGCGTTGTGGAGCCACTGCCAAACCTAATTTACAGGCAAGGTGAGGTTTCTGAAGTGAAACTACAAACATGCAAATTTTTTCAAGGCTCTTTGCAGAGATACTAATTTAGATATGTACCAAGCAAGTAACTTATATCATTGTAGTTATCTTCAAATTATACAATGTGCAATTTTAAAGCGGCAATTTGCATGCTAATGTGTAAGTATTGTAATATATACCAACAAACATCAAGGCATGTAATGTACACAGTAGTGGTGAAGTTGAAGAATAAATTAAGGTGTATCTAAAAATATTACATTGTCACCAAAACATGAATTTATTAAAGTGACTTATTTCAAATGGAAGAATGCATATAGACCCATTGCATGCTGTTTCTTTCTATTTGTTTTAATAATTGTGGTATCCAAATAATGAAAAGCTTATGATTAATTTTTCAGATAATTTGAATAATAATTAAGATCAAAAGTGCAACGCCATGGGAAAGTGCATTCAGATGCAACCAGGACATGAGCTGTTAAACCAATCAGGAGGCACAGACAACATCAGAGGTGTCTTGTCACATCACATTAATTTAGAAATTCAAACAAAAGAATCCTCAAGCAAATATATTCCATACACAACGTGCAGCACATGGACATGGGTCTTAAAGCACAGACTCCAAATGATGGCCACAATGTCTGGATTTCTTACAAACTCTTGACTGAGATTTAATTCATTATCCTTTCAAGTTGCATCTGTGCTGCTTGTGTATCTTTTTTAAGTGAAGAAAATATGAAGGCCATAACAGGGCTATAAGATTTCAGTTATAGAAGTTTTTTTGTCCTTCTGTAATATTACAATAGTCTGACTATCCAAATTTTATATTTTCATTAGTAGTCATCAAAACTGTCTGAAATAAATACTTAGGAAAAAAACACTGTCCTTGTGTAATAAATCTTTAAAATATAGTACATTAACTTTACTAAGCATTGTTTGCATTTGTATACAAACCCCTTTTACTACATAACTACACTAATTCCCTTTTAGAAATTGCTTAATTGGAAGAACAACCATGAAAAAATCCCTTTGGTTTACCTTCCTGGATATCTGTTACTTTATGTTGGTCTAGCACATAAAGTTCTAATATAATACACCAAAGTTTTGAGTAATAATGTAACAAAATATGAAAAAGTTCAAAAGGGAAGGATAATTTTTCAAAGCACTGTATTTTGGAGACTGCTAGGTGAGAAAGTAGACTGTCAAATAATCAAATGCAAAGGAAAAAGTATCTGCAGGTCAGTCAAGCTGATGTGGAAGCTGTGTAAATTAAAAAGTAAATGAAAAGTTATTAAGGAAAGTGAAAAACAATTTGTGTCCCTTTGCTAGTGTTTAAGTTTAATCTCAAATAGAGTGGTTTGAGTCAACTTTATTTATCTATTAAAATTTTCCTAAAATTACTACAAATGATGAAAGTAATGACAGTGCATAACGCAGTAACATGTAAACTTTGACTGATAGGAATACATCTTTAAATTTGTGCAGGAAAAAAAGAGAGCAGGAGATCAGCATCAATGAAAAATGAATGTGTGACCATGAAACACAGCTACTCAACAACTGTGGACAGTCTTCTCAAATAAAAATGGTGCAAAAAGGGCTTTCCCTTTAAAACTATGCCTACTATCTCCTGAGATATGGATTAATGTCAGTGTGCTGTCAGGGGCCAGACAAGGGACATAGCTCTCAGTGCATGCAGTTAAGACTAAATGATGAACACTGAGTCAAAAATGCAATACAACACGCAAGGCAAGTGGAAAGAGGAAGAAGGAAGTCACTGAGAAAATTTCATGCAGTTTGAGAAACAGAAAAAATGAGAACGAACATGTGGGCAGAGGACAGGAAAGCCTAGACAAGCTAGTCTTGTTTTGTTTATCTACAGCTCCTGGATTTGAGTTGTTGAGAACTGGAAAAAATTACCAGCAGAGTAACAACCTGCCAGGAAAGCCGGCCTGTGACATTTTCCCCAAAGCTCATGTGGGTCAGTCTAAGCCTACACATAATAGGCTGTCTAGTTAAAACAATGGAAGAGTTGTCATTGAAGGAATGAGGAACACTTGTTTTAACTGGAAGCCTTTTGTCCTTACAATGCTATCAGTCTGAGAATCAGAAAAACAATAGTGGGCTCATGGAAAAAGGCAAAGACATCATGTCAAAGCTTTTCAAAGAACAGTTCTCTTATTGTTTGTACTGGAGTCCAACACTTTAAGTGGTATTTTTTTAAACATATTAAAAGGTACTGCTTTGATATCTTAATATCCCTAATTTTCTTACTCTGTTGTTACAAAAACTTTAATGTATTATATTTGCATGTTGTGTGTTAAATTAACACCAATATAGCATAGATACAAAGTGATGAAGAAAAATGTTACAGACATGGTTGTGACTAGAGCTTCAAAAGAGTTTGACAATGCAAGAAAAATAAAAATGGCATATAATTGAAAACTGCATTTAAAAACATGCAAACAGTCTAATTTCCGATTAAAAGATTATTATCATAGCTCTAAAAAGCCTGAGTCTGTGCATAAATTTGATTTAACTGAGATTTTCTGTCAGGTAATCACACAACCCTTGATGGCAAAAGTAAACAGGCTTTTGATGTGGCAGGATTGTTAAACTGTGGGGGTTGGATGAAATAAGATTCAGTTTTAGTTCCTGAAAAGATCCAGAGATTTGTAGCTGAAACATATCATGTGGTAAAATATAGCCTGCACTGAGCCAGAGGATCGAAATTAAGACCCTTACAGTTGCTGACTGAGGCCTAGCAACAATAATGATGAGAATCTCTGTCCCATTCTTGAATCTATTGCAGCCTCAAAACATCTGACAATTTTCAATCGCCAAAGCATGATTCTGCCTTCGCCATGTTTTAATGTTTGGATGGTGTGTTCAGGGATGGAGTGTTTTTCTCTGTATGATTGCATATGTATGTTGCATAAGGGTCAGAAAGTTCAGTTTTGGTGTCAATTGACCAGATAATTTTTTTTACACTTGTTTGCTGTGTCGTGAACTTAACTTTTTTGCTAATAGGAGTGTTTGTAGCATTTCTAAAGGGAGCTTCTTGGCTGCTTCTCTAATCTTCTTGCATGGGCATGGCCCGTAAGTTTAGATAGATGATCAAATACTAGATCTAGATCTCTAGTTCAGTTTTGCTTACTATTCCACGTTTGAATGATGGAAAAAAAAAAAAAAAAAACCTCCATTAGATGCTTAAACCTTGGAATTTTGCTTGATGAATTAACCCTGCTTTTCTCCCTGCCCTCCCTTGTGCATTCCTTTGTTTTCATGATGCTGTTTGGTCACTAATGAAGTCTTTAAAATTCAGTTGCATGACAGTAGATTATACTTCTAATTTGGTGAGTTTTAAGGCAGTTAAGGGCAAGTAAAAGTGCCCTTAAAGAGCCACACCACACTTTCCCCCCCCACTATGATACCTGATTGACCACAGCTAACTTAATTGAGCTGGGCTGTAGAAGGAACATTTTAATGTTGGGCTACCCATCCATTTCCTTTTTAATGGGTTCTCTGGAATGACAAAGTCGAAAAAACTAGTTATATTGCTCCCAGCCCACTATTCTTTGACGCAAAGATAACCTTTCCTGTAAATCCTACATCTGCTCTGTGTTGCTAAAAGATTGATAGGGATGAAGCACCTCATTTAAGCAACAAATAAGTCACCCAATCTTTTTATATGAGAAGTGCTCACTTTAACTACTTACTTTACTTTAACTTCTCAACGAGAACTGAGCTTCTCTCCTCTTGAGAGGTCATCCAGGACACCAATAAGAGCTTATATCTGTCCAAGATTTCCATGACTCGCCACGGCTCCATAAGAGCCAAGTCTAGCAAAGTGAGAAGACTTTCACTTTTAAAATATACTTATGGAGGTTGTACCTTCTTTTCACTCTGACTGTATGTGATTTATTTTTATTTAATATATTTATATTTGTTTCAGGATGCAGAATTTTAAGCCTAAAAATGTTAAATATACCAATAAATCTGACAAAGAGCACCAATATCCAGTAGTTCAAAACACCTTAGACAAACTTAATATTGTTATAAATGATGCTTAAACTTTTTGTGTGTGTCAGCATGACTATTTTGTTCTGAAAAAGAAGGCAATTTTTTAAACTTATGAAGTAGTGAGTAATTCAAATCAAAACAGAAGTGCCGACTCTTTTCTTTACAGGGATCCACTTGGGAGTGTCTCAGGAAAACCTGTTATGTGTGAAAATTTGTTGTTTTAAGAAACATTGTTAATTTAACAAAAGCTTCTGCGTAAAAATGATAAGGGTGACAAAGCAATGATTAATAACGCCTCAGAAAAGGATTAACCTAAGTTCAGACAGTGAATTGCAGTGATGAAATTTCCTTGGCATCCATCTTGTGGATAATTTCCACAAAAATTACGTCATTTGTTAGCACAGCATTTGTTATTAATAGAAAAACTGTCTTCATAGCTTGGAAATGCAAACAGGCTCCAGTATCATTTGTAGCTACCTGTATAAGCCGACACTGAAGGCAATTACATCATGGTGTTGCTGAAAAACAGTTAAACTTTTCTGTTAGGTTTCAGACCACTTAAGCTGTCTTCAATGCTTTTGCAATAGTTTTGTCTTTGAAGAATGCAAACTATTTTTTTTTTGTCAACCATTTGACTAATGATAAGAGATGGTTCACTTAAAGCATAGGATTAAAATTAAAACTACAGCTAAATTTTTTTTATTTAGACATGTTTATTATGCTTAATCAACAGTAAATTAGTGCAAACTCTGAGAAATTGGCCATTGTGGTCAAGTATGGTTTAAGATCTATTTGTTGCACACTTAGGTTAAGTACTAGAGGCAGAATGACAATGAATGATGGTGTGCAGCTAAAAGTCACAGTCAATGTGAAAGCATTGTACTGTTATTTAAATGCATTTAACAGAACACAAAGAAGGACAGATACCAGCAATGATGTTAGAAATCAGGAAAAGTGGTTTGGTAAAAAGATAATGTGACCATTTGTGAAATCTATCAATCCACAGTGAAAAAAGAAATATGTTCAAACTAAATCAGCGTATGCAGGACTGAACATCCGAGCACAATAAACCAGGTTTAAGGCTGTACAGTGCTTGGAGAATATGCAAAACACTCAAGCATTTCTCTCAGATTCTGCAAACCTTAATATTTTAAATATTAAATTCACAACATAAAACAGTGTTTAAAGAAAACCAAGTATATCAGCTTTGCACCCACAGGAACTGGGCATCCCACTGTTTTTGAGTCAACTCTGACCCTTCTGAATACTAAAGTATATCAAATGTGAGGCCAGGCAATGAACAGGACAATGAAGCCAAAGATGATTGCAATTCTATAGCAGTGTGGCTGATAAATTAAAACATCACGGTGTTTCTTAGTCCAGACTTCAACTTGACTGCAGTAGTATGCTTAACCGAGCTGTGCATAAATGACTGTCTGCTAAACATCAACGAGCCAATATGAGCATAAAGAAAATTGGACTTTCTGGAATTTCTCAATGAAATGAGAAGCTGATTGTTATCGGTTGTGCTGAAAAACGTTGTATTTGCTATTTGCTCTAGATGTGCCCATATATAGTTTGTGCTCTTGTCTGTGAGCTGAACTGCACAACATCATACAAAAGAAGGGACTGAGTAATCTGTACTTCAAATTGTTGAGGTTTTTAAACCTCAACAATTTGCCAGCCTCCTTTTCTTATCTCTTGCATGCATGCCTGTGGGGCTCTCTCCCTCTGTCTCTGTTTGTGCTTGTACTTGTGCATATTTTTCCCAGCATACAATTGATTCAAAATCTATTTTCTCTATTCAGACAAAATGAAACCATTGCTCAAACCTTAAACTCTATAATCCGGGCATTAAAGCGTCGACGCTCGTTGTGAGAACAGCTATCTGACCCACAGCTTTGTGGGTTAAGTGGTAGTTTTAAAGCACAGGCAGAGCAGTAAATGACAGCACACCCAAAAAAAGGAGGGGGTGCAGGAACAATATCGGATCTGAAGCTGATATTATCAGTCGTGACTTGGACATCAGAGAGAAACACTGAGATGAAAGGCTCAACTTGATGGCTGGAAAGACAAATGGTTGTAATAACACTCCTTATGGATGCTGGGTAGTAAAACAGTCAGACTCTTAATTTGTAATACATCAGCTAACTTTGAATTTGTCTTGGACATCTTTGAGTTGTATCTGTCAAGGTAATGTTTCCCATCTTCCTGCAACTTACACTAGAAATGAAACGCTAATGATCATGTCAGGAAATTCTTTTTCTATATTAGCTACATCAAGATTGAATAAAGGCAAAACCTGATTTCCCCAAAATTTAATAAAATGTCTTAGGCCCCTTTTGAATGAAGATGGCAATTTCTCAAATATCCGATTTTTTGCAGTAATCTCAGCAGAGTATTGCAGAAGCTTTCTAGAAGGCTCTCACCACAACATTTACCCCAACAAGCTCCTGGCTCATTCACAAATCACTGCAGGAAAACCATCTGCCTAATAAATCCATTTTCCACCAGTAACTGTGGCATTTGAGCCTAAACCCTACACTTAAACACTCATATAAATTCATAATCATGACTCCAATTTCTAGGCCGACCATCGAGGGAGGTAGGGCTGAGCACTCTTTACTGCCAATATATGAGTAAATGGACGGAAAGGAGGGCCGGTAGCGTTTGGCAGCTCACGGCCTGGTGTAGACATCTCCTCTAACCTGAATTATCATTAATGGCACAAGGGCCAAAACCCTGATTAACATGGATGAGCCTTTCCTTAGGGAGAAAAAATAACTCCCACCTTTTGCTGTTTTTCTCTTTGGAGAGGCACGACTTTGGGAAGTATAGTTAACTAGACTGAGAATGTCCCTCACCTCAAATATCTCTCAGGGTCAGGGTCAGTGTGGCTATGTGTGTATCCTGGGTGTATTCCTGAAGCAAATTTTATAATCAGACAAAGATAACGTAAGGAAACAGAAAAGGGAAGTAAGTTAACCAAACTAATGTGGCCTTTGTGGTAATCAAATTATTCATTTACTGTTATTAATCACAACTTTTCTTGTCACATTCAGACCTAAGTCCAACTGAATTAAAAAAACATCTTAAATAGAACCTATCTGACATCATGAAGTAGGCTACAAGATCTCAAAAATCACCGCATCATTCTTCTTTGAAACAGTAAATAACATTACGATCCCCTGTCTAAAAAAGAAAAGTAAAAAGTGAAGCAGTGGTGAATGTTTAAAGGAACGGTTCGCTACTCTGATATAAAACATCTAAAGCGCTGTAGTCGCCCTTTAGCACAGTTTTGTTTATGATTCTGCAATACGGAAAAGACTCAACAAAGATAACATCTATTGGAGCAGCTAAAAGCAGCTAAATAAAAGGAGCTCAGAAGGCTATCTGACATCTTCCAAACTCTGATGATGCCCAAGACAATTGGGGAAAATTCTGTAGACTTAGAAAAAGTCTAGTGAAAGTTAAGTGGACGAAAATGGTAAAATGACAATAAACCTGAACTTGTTGGCCTTCATGCAAAACAGTGTACTATCATATTTAATATATTAGAATATGAATTCAGACGATGCCTGTTGTCAAATTATTCATTTAAAGAAATATATCAACCTTTCAGCACATATTAAACATACTTTCCACTAAGCCTATATTTCCAAATTAATGTTTTATTATTGGTCTGATAAAATATTATAATGTTTTAATTTACTTTAAGTGAAAAATCATCATAATTGTCAAAAATAGAGGCTTGAAAACTTCATTCTCTGCATTATTGGGGCCTGCCCATAGCAATGCATGGAGGCAGTGACTGACTTGTAAAACAAGTCAGACACTGCCTCCATGCATTGC
>CAEGAE010005758.1:0-17731 GCA_903067095.1 Girardinus metallicus | reverse complement strand
TGGTCACCATCCTCCTCTGACCTCAACCCTATTTGGAGTTTCCTCAAGCAGAAGATCTGAGGGTGGGATGCAGTTCAGATTGAAACAGCAGCTCTGGGAAGATATTCTGACATCCTGCAAAGACATTCAAGCAGAAACTTTCCACAAACTCACAAGTTCAATGGATGCAAGAATTGTGCAGGTGATATTAAAGAAGGGATCCTATGTTAACATGTAACTCGGTCTGTTAAGATGTTTTACATTGAAATAGCTTTTGATTTTAGTAAATGTGATCACTTAATGCTGAACATTCAAAGAATGACCATTTGCAGTTCTTTATTATCCATAAAATGTTTTGAAAATCTGCTGTGCATAATAAATTGGAACAGTTCATTTTGAGGTTTTTATTTTGGAATCAAATACTGTTCTCATTGGGAGGTTTGTTCAGTAAAACTTGATTTATGCTGTAATAGTTCATGACTTGAAAGTTATACTGACCAACATTGTATTGACCATTTAGGAAAATCTGAGAAAAATATTACTTGCATAATCATTTGGAACACGGTGTAGTTTGATGTCTTGCCCAAGGGCACTTGTCAGAGGAGGCTAGGATTGAGCTGACAAACTCAAAATTGAGAACCAGCTACTTTTCCTCAGAGACAAAATCATTCCTGAATTTAACCAAATGCCTTCCTTAGTTAGACAGCTCTAAACATTTAGCAGGTTCTTTCTTTTCTTACACCGCATTGACCTTTTCCACATCTCCTTCCGATTCAACTCAGACGTCAACATATTTTATTGGAAACATGCTACAAAGTAGCCCTTGCACTGGGGAGTGAATTGGATGAATGGTTTTAAATTGTGTTTACAATGACATATCTGTTTCTGTACGACTTGAGGTGAAGAGCCTGGCTTTCTTTCAACAATGGCTACAGCTTTTACAGTTACCATGGGAGAATGTGATAATTGCTGTCCTGTCTTGGTAGGTTTGCACTTCTTACATGCTCTTTTCATTTCGGGATAATTTCTTGGGGTTGTTTAACTTTAGATGTTTGTTTTTTATAACCTTACCCTGATTTATAGTCTAATTTTAAACACCGTGTCCCGTCTGCGGTTTTCCTTGCTCTTCATGATGCTGTTTGTCCAATCCTGTTCTGTGATGAACACTGTGAGGCATTCACTGACATTAAGTTAAATAGAAGTGAGCCCAGATGTTTACCATATGGAGGTCTTACAAATGCAACTGGCTGCTCTGGATTTTATTTTGGAATGTCAAAGTGAAACGGCCTAATCACAAATCCACAACACATTTTTCATATTTTTATTTGTGAAAGGATTTGAATATGTACACTTTTTCTCTGCTAAATAATTAAGCACCAATAAAGCACATGAAAATCTGTGGCTGTAAAGGGATGAAATGTGGAAAAGTCAAGGGTGTATAAATACTTTAGGAACAAACTGCATATACTTCTTTGCCTTTTTGATCCAAACAAGCCATCAATTTATTTTCAGTGCATTTTTTTTTTCCAACAGCAGTTGCTATGGTGATAAAGAAGGCAATGTAAAAGAAGGAAAAAAAAAAACAGTTCAGGCTGATCAGAATTCAGGGGAAACTTTTCCTCCTCTAGGGACTGATCCTTTGCTGTTTAGACTGCGGGTTCTGCTTTTTTTTTTTTTTTTTTTTGCCTCCAGGTCCATGTTGGCAATTTACTCTGACACATCTGATAGTGATGGAAATTAGTGCTGACCTTTGTGTACTAGATTTATTTAAATTCCACTGAGGAGATCCCCAAAGGTAAGTGTGTCCTCTGGGCTTTTTGCAGTCCATTAGATCTCAGAACCTTACATTTGAATAGAGCAGAGTGATTTCTGCTACTTATAGGATATTGAAGTTACCAAGTTGTTTTCTGAATTAGGATTGTTTACATTGATGCGTAATTTATGTTTCCATCAAAAACATTTAAACTGGCTTTATCGTATTGGGATTTTTTAAACTATTTTGGATAGTATGTCTGTTAAAGTGAGCAAAACAGGTAAAACGAAGGGAAACGCCACTAATTTAAAATATTTTTTTACATTAAGGATAACCTACCAATAGCCAGAATAAAATATTGTTGTTCAATAAAATACAAATTTTATAGGAAATAATATTAACTTGACCTCTGTCATATGAATATAATATTAGGTGAAACACAGTTACTTGTAAGAGTGTGTTTTAAATGAGTTTGTTTTTTTGTTTTTTTCAAACAGAACAATGACTTTTCTGTGTATACATCTGGTTTTAACTTCACTTTTAAAGGTAGCCATTTTGCTCAATATCCCAACAATAGCTGCCAAACAATAAACAATTTTTTAAATGGAAACTGTATATAATTAAAGATCCAAAACATAAAAAGAGCTTTGAACTGTTGCTTTATTAAAAGAAAAACAGACAATTTCCACACTTTTTGGGCCTTCTATTGTTTTACCATTCTTGACTTGTAGTCAAGAATGGTAAAACATTCTTGACTACAAGAATGTTTTACTGAAAAAAATTATTTGAAGGGCCACAAATGGCCCCCTTGCCACACTTTGAACCCCGCTGATCAAGATCTTGTTGCATTGTGACGTATGACATTTGCCGCACTCCTTTAGTGTGAAAATGGAAGGGATTGTGACGTTTCTCTCATGATTGCTACTCGCTCAGCTGCAACCTGTTTCAGTTGCCTTCTCCATGACAACAAACATAGAGTCAAAAAAATCGAAAGAAAAGAAACTGTAGCCGACACAGCATCCTTTCCGAAGCCTCATACTAAGCCGTACGGTGTTGGAGAATGAAATGTAATCAAGTGGTTGTATTCAGGTTACAAGGTTTTCATGGAGTTTCTTTGCTCCGTCATGTTTTGAGTCTCTTTTGGCAAAAATGTATCGCTGTTGTGCCCTTAGGCTCAATTCTGACTAAATGACAAAGAAAAGTGCAAACTGAACTTCTGTGAAAAAAGTGTTTGGTCCCCTTTTGCATTTTTCTCGCGCCTAAACGTTTAAAATAACGATTATGATGTTTCCATCAACAAACAAACGCAAGGTCACACATGAATAAGTTCGTTCCCACGATACGTCATTAAAACAACATGCCGCGTCATCATCCTCCAACCACTTCCTGTCGTCTTCTTCTTCGTGGCGGGTGCCAGTAGTGATAGCTGGTTGTTGATCATGAGAAACGAGTGGTTACATCACAGTTTTGAGAGATAAGCCAATTTTGATACGGCCAAAAAATCACACTTTTTTTATCTACAAACAAGAGTTGTTGTTTTTTTTTAATTTATTTATTGCAGTGCTTCCGTTAAGCAAATTTATTTTTGAAACGCCAAATGGAGCAATGGAAATCTGTTGGACTGGAAAGAACTTTGAAGCCATTTCAAAGGCTTTAGGACTATGAAACCAGCGACAGAGCCAGAGATGAAATCTAAAGCCCTTCATGCCTCAGTTAAATCAATGCTCATCACTCAACAATAGCCATGAGCATTGACTATTGTTGCGTCATGCTCAGTGGCAATACTACAAGGAAAGTCCCAAAGAATTGACGACTAAAGAAAAAACACATCTGCATTTTTCAACCTTGTCAAAAACCTAACTGAGATGTTGTGCTATATGGCGGTTTATGCTTGAAACCCTTCAGCGTAGATTAATTAAAACAATCCTTCAAAGAAGAAATGCTCGATGGTAGTTGTAACAAAACCAGGACCAAACACTTTCTTTACAGCGCTTTCCGCAAACTTTTTGCATTGAAAGTAACGAATAAAAGAAACGACTGGAGAACTGCATATGTTGGTTTCTCCTCCCACAGTTCTGTCGGCAGACTGCAGCGCTGGCAGCGACCTGAGCATGTCTCCGGAGGAGATGGTTCCCATGCGACGGTCCAGCACCCGGGAACACGACCGGCGAAGTGGGGGCACGTGCTTCCTCCTCGCTGCTAGTGACTACACGTGCCCCGCTGACGGGGGGATGAGAAAACCAGGTAACTGCATGTGTAAGTGCTTTCTTATTTATTTGAATCACAGCAAACATACTTGAATTACATGTTTTTATTACTTTCAACAAGTTAAGCACCAAGTTGAGAAATAGTCTGACTTGGATGTAATTTGGTACAAATTCAGAACAGAGATGGGTATGAAAGAGATTTGATGACTGCCCCAGCCAGCCTGATTGAACACACCGGCTTACAATCATCTCCTCCTGCTGTGTGTTTAGTCACTTTAGCTGTGTTTCCATTACAAACGTGTGCAAATCTTTATCTATGTTCTGCTAATGTCGAAAAGCAATTCTGCAATCGCAGTGTTTCCATTAAAAAAAGAAAATACTTTTTTTTTTAAATGTCGAATAAACTTGTGCACGCGATAAGTCATTAAAAATCATGGCATCGACGGATGTAAACAACATTAGATATATTCATAATTCAGCCATGGCGCTAGCACTCGTCATCTACCAGTCATCAGAGGAGATGTCTGCGTCGTATCCATGCGTTGGAGACACAAACCCTTATACTACGTATGCAGTGTTTATGCGTCATTTTACAGAGGAGCTGTGGTTTCAACACATTCGAATGACACAACTCTTTATCAACCGAGAGCTCTAATGGCGTCAGCTGCTCACTGAAAAAATCAAATACAAACCATCATCATCCTCCTACTTCCTGTTGTCTTCTTTGTCGTTTTTGCCAGTAGTAACACCCAACTGTTGATCAAGTGACTCGTGTGATGAGAGAAACAAAAGTTCTACCACGGTTGATGGTGGCGAAAAACCGCCTCGTCCTAACACAAGAAACTTTGTTTGTTTTTTTCGAAATTGCTGTCTTTAAGCGAATTCATTTCAATTTGCACAATTTTATAGTAAATGGAAACACAACTATTAACTCATGATTATGATCCAGTCCTTCACAATCTAACATTTTTGTTTTGCTGACCTCTCCTAGCGTTTGCTAAAAATGTTCTAGGTATCACATTTAGCTAGCTGGCTAACAGTTTGTATTGTGAAATTGCCAAACATATTAGCCTCATGCACACTGACAAAGAGACCCATATTTATAGATGTCAAGCACTATTCATGCACTTGGCAAAAATTTTCCAGGCTTCACTAATAAACTCCTTAATACTTCTTCTAAGATGATCACTGCATCTACAGACCTATTTACAGTCTGTGTTTGTACCGAAATAATTCCAAATCAAAGCATTCCTTCTTGTTGCTTGACTTCGCACTTTGCTGGATTTGTTTTTGTGTGGAGTGCATTTAAACAGCAGCATTAAATATAGAGAGGGAAGAGATACAGAAAAGAACCTTAGAAAGACAGAGCTCAGTCAGAGTTATCATCAGCTGATCCGTGTCCTTAGCAACAGGTACGCCGACATCCCCGGTGGGGGGAAGGCTCTTTGTTCAACACTAGTCAGCTCAGGTAACGTAACCTGTTTCTCTGCTGTAAGCCGCGCCAAAAAACATCACGGTATTTTTGGCAATTCTGAGGATCCAACGCTTCTGCTGCGCAGCTGACTCAGAGCTGCTGCTTTCTGCACACGCAAAATTTATTCATGTTTCCTCGTTGCTTGGAAACATTTGAATAAATTTTGACAAATTTTCCTTTTGGGCCGCTGCCACATCCATCGCCTGTTTATAACAGCAAAATAAATTGTCAAGTATCATCTGTCTCCAAGGCGATGATACACCTGCAGTCAGCGCGCCAATAGACTTGTTTGCTTCAGTTATTTATATTTTCGGATAATGAAAATCTCTGACCTAATGGCTATTTTTAAAAATGTTTTTTTTAAAAAAAGGTAGTGATACATCTTATAAGCAAACCTACTGCTCTGAAAAATAGAAATACATATTCAAAGACACATTTATGTATTTTCTGAACAATGTTGAAATTTTAACTTCAATTAGGGACATGATAGCCATTTGTCACACATTAACATTGCCGAAGAAAAAAAGGCAAGTTAATATCAAACAATGCTCAAAGTTTAGCCTGAACGTAGCAACAACATGAAGAAATTTTCCCTCTAGTAATTACTAGTAATGACTAGACATAGAAAGTCAAATTACAGTTTGAAAATCCACTCGGAGAGAAAACCTCTCAAATTTTAGCACCGGTCCGGTCGTCTTATGAAATAGAAGTATTTGGTCGTAATCACCATCAAAACAGAAGCAATTTGCTTCTGTTTTGATTGAGAATTTGTGGGCAGAGTTGTAAAGGTGTGCAGGAGAGATTCACCTCCACCAGCTTTATTGTTACTTAGTTATGAACCAAAATTATAGCAAACTGTTGTGAAAAGTTTGAGGAAGGATGCCTAAAACATTGGGGACAAGAATTTTATGTAAACTTCTGAAAATGAGGAACGAAAACAAAATTTCTCCGATTTAGAAGTTAGTGACTAAAAATAATCGATTAATTAACTTTAATGTCAGACAGTGAATGAAAAATATGGATCTAAACATCTGGTGCATATTTTTTGTTTATATCGATATAACTGAGAAGTCAACCTGATTTCCGTCATTTTGGCAACATGTGCTCATCGCTGATTTTAATTGGATTTCTTATTTAATGTAAGCACTGCAATTGTGAAATGACGTTTTTGGACACTCGCCAAACATTGACAACGTTTTGCGCACATTTGTAACGGAAACGCAGCTGCTGATGCGACGTTTCCCTTAGCTGCTCCTCCTGAGAACCGGCGCCAGCCGATTGGTCCGCTGCATTAACGACCCAGCTGCTTTCACCTGCTTGTTTACTTTGCACTGAATGCAGATTTCAAGTTTGACCTGTTTTTTTAAAGTGTGAATCCATACAGATGGGAAATCATTATCATCAGTATGTGCCACTTCCATTCATGCATATACTTTGATATTTAATAAAACCTCCCGCTATTGTTATTGTTATTATTAGTATTATTATTATTAGGGTTTGTGCCTGATTTAAAATGTCTGTATGTGAAGATGTTCCTGTGAGCATTTAATAAACATGTAGTGAGTACGATTCGCAGTGCCTTTCAAAAGTATTCATACTCTTTGAACTTTTTCACTTCAATGTATTTCACAGGGATTTTTTTTTTTATAAAGGGGTTATGTTATGTAAAGTGTACTTTTTTTTTAGCTTTCCAATATGTTATAATGTTCCCTCATCAAAAATATACCTGGATTGTTATCAAATATTCTTTCATGTATATTTGAGAGATTCTTTAATCCCCATGGTAACATTTCAGCTGGGCAAAACGGCTGGATACATTTTGTGTTTTTCTATTAATTATACAAAAAAAAAAAAAAATAGAAAACCTTATATCATTTTCTTTACACTTCATATTTATTTGCTTATCACACAAAATTGCACTGAAATACATTCAAAGAATGTGCTGGTAAAATGACATGTTGTGAAAAACTTTAAAGGGTATGAAAACTTAAAACATAATTTTGGTGTTCAATCTGTTTTTTTATGCCAAAAAAAAAACAACAACTCATAATAATAACTGCTGCTGCTTCAGTTTAAGAAAAACTGCATCTGTGATTTATTTCCTTTTTCGTTGACTCTGCAAACTGATTTTTTTGGTGCCCGATAATTTCTCCAACACAGCTGCTGTGGAGGTTACATGAAGTAAAAAGGAAGAATTTTTTAATGGTCCTGCAAGTACAGATTTGCCAAAAAAATAAGTATGGAGGTTTATTTTACTGAACATGTTTCCTTATCCATTTGACTCACTGATCCTACCATAATAGGAAGTTAAGGCAAATTCAAATGTGATGCAAATGAAGTCAGATCTCAAGCCAATTTGTAACTATGTTATGTTAATAAATAAATTAAACAAAACCTTTTTAGCAACATGAAGTAGGCTAAAATATCTCAACAAGCAACTTAACATCTAAAGAAGCTAAAGAACAGATGGTAATTGATAGATCTGCAAATGTAAAATTAATCTGTAACCATGGAAAAGTTGTGAACCTTCCTAGAAATAGTTAGCCTACCAATTTAGGCTCATTCAGCACAAATTACTAGGGCAGAACAATAGGTCAAACGTAGTTATCTAGCTAGATAACTATCTAAGTAGATAGGCAACATAAAGATAAGAAACATCTGTTTCGTTACTGTCTAAGTAGATAGTTATCTAGCTACAAAGCTGACCGGAGCTCTGTCAGGAGATGCTAGATAACTGACTAGCTAGATAATTATCTAGCTAGACAGTTATCTAGCTACAAAGCTAGATAGTTAGCTTCCTGGCTAACTATCTAGAAAGCTAACTAAATAGTTAGGTAGACTAACTGTTTAGTCTAGCCAACTGGACTACCTAGCTATCTAGTTAACTGTGTAGCTAGCTAGTTAGATAGCTGTCAGCTAGATAGATAAATAGCTTTCTAGCTAGTTATCTGTCAATTCTGAGGTAGCTGTCTATCTAGCTAGAAAGATAGAATCTTTTCCATTGCTTTGGTTATTTGTTGCTCCACAGCAGCTGTTGTTGTGAACACCGGAGCTCTGTCAGGAGTTGCTCTGTGCATGCTCTCAACATGCAGACTGCTGCTGTTGCTCTGTCTCACTCCTGTCTCCTGTCTTGTCTCGGTTCAATCGGCCGGCTCGGATTCGGATCGTTGCCTGCCTTCGTGCCTGCCTGCCTGTGTGTGTTCATGTCCTGCACCACCTCCACCGCCGCCGCCGCTTCCACCACCACCACCACCACCACCACCGTTTTGTCGCCCCTCTCTCAACTGAAGGCTGTGAGAAATCCCGGAGCTTAAACAACATTGCTGGCATGGCCGGTAACACCCTGCGGTTGTCTCCCGTGACCTCGCCCTTTGGATCCCCCTGCCCGCTGCGCCGCTCCCGC
Organism: Girardinus metallicus; assembly: GCA_903067095.1. Lineage (NCBI taxonomy): Eukaryota > Metazoa > Chordata > Actinopteri > Cyprinodontiformes > Poeciliidae > Girardinus > Girardinus metallicus. Next base: position 8,915 of record CAEGAE010005758.1, on the reverse strand, counting down.
TCCCCTATCCCATCCATCCTGTGAGGCATCCAGCCTAAAAAGAACGCCCTCCCTCCCTTCCTCGGCATCGTGTCTGAACTCATATATTGCCTACATCGCAGCTGAGACTTAACGCTGCCAGCCTGGCAAATCTCAGCAAGCAAGGAAGGAGCGTGCGCTAACATCCTTAAGTAACACGATTATTCTACTTTGTCACTTGGAGTTCCCTTTAGTCTGACGGTGTCATTTGAGACTTGCAATAAAGGAACTCTGACTGAAGTAGCCGCCATCCACCATGTGATCATATTTACTAATCAGGGATTTTAGATGTTGTCATATTTAGATATCATCAACCGAGACGTGCTTCCAGGGACAAAAAGAAAAAGAGATGTCACAACATTTCAACCACACATGACTGTAACTTTGCTTTATGGTTTGGTGTTATTTTTGGGTTTGAAGCGGAACGAATCGGTGCAAGAGTGTAAGTTTCATCTCACACGAGCACCGACAGCAGGGTCTGCTCATGTTTGTGCAAGGATCTGCTTTGGCAAACAGTCCGAAGGAAGAGAAAAGGTTGAGGATTTATATGCATACATACATTAAAATGTGTCTATTTTTTTTTAGTTTTATGGTGTAGGGATTGTGGGTTTTTTTTGGTGTTTTTTTTTGGTTCCACTGAGTGCCACCAAACTTGCTGTGTTTCTGGTTGTTTACTGGCAGATAACTGCAAAGAGGTGGTCTTTACTGGTTTCACACAAGCAGAGAGCAGCATTCTATCTTAATGGCTTTGGGAGACGGAACCACCATGGCAGAAAGGTAACAATCTGATGGGACCGCTGGCATCAGCTTTCAGTACAGAACACGTATTTGGTTTGTCGTCTTGTGTTTCTTTAGTAAATCGATGATCGGAATATGCTGGTGTTTCATTATAGAGACAAGCACAAGGCTGCAGAAAGTCACATGTAGCATTTTTCTTCAGTGCATTATTATTAAACTGTTAAGACCGCAAGCATATATTAACAAAACAAGAAAACTCAGCTTCAAATGCTTCTAGGCATAGGTTGGTAAGAGATTCTTCAACCTGTTAGCTTTGTCAACTCAACAACTACTTCCTTTCCTACTTCAAAATAAGAGCCACCAACATAGATGCAACAATTACTAACACAAACTCAAAGCTGTAGTGACTAATAAGCAATTTATTGCTGGAGCTTTAATTTTAAAGACAGTAATGAAACACATGACTGACGATGTCAGCCATGTGTTTCAAGGGGACAGTTTATGTGGTCGCGCAATGTTTGGTGTGATTGAGAAAGTTGGAAAATAACGAGAGGGAAGTCTGAGAGAAGGACCCAAAACACCATCAGTTTGATAAGAATAGCAAAAGAATACCAAACGTCTTCTGCAGTACAATGAATTAGCTTAGCATAACATCACAGCATCAACAATTACTTAAGCAGATGAATGATTTTACCGTCTCCAATTGTCATGAAAAAGCTAAATCCAGTAGTTAGACAAGCTTCAAATGTTATGTTATACTATTCTATACAGATGAAAGTCTGTTAGCCGCTTGCGCACAGACTCAACAACTTTCTAGAACTTTCTCCATAATTTATTAAACTTCCTGAGAATAAACAAGTTATGGGGGGACTCAACTTTAATAGGTTGGGAATACTTTTAATCCCCTAAATTTAGTAATTATTCAACAGAGTTGTTGACTTCTAAAAGTATCTGATAGCCAGAACCTAACTCCTTGTAAAAATTCAACCCTTTACTCTGATATTCTTTTTACAGCTGTGTGGAAAAAAATCCAAAACATACACAGCACATGCATCAGGCGTAAATGTAATCGAACAAATGTTCCATGCAATTACTTTTATCGATGCTGCTGTTGCAGAAACGTGAATTTCTAATACTTCAAAAAATCATAAGACCTTGTTCCCACTCTGACCCCTAGATGGCAGTCAAGCGTTTTCAATATGATTCTTGGTCTATAGAGAAAATTCATCACCTGGCACTTTGGCTCCAGTAACACTCAGCTGGAAATTATATGAACACTTGTAGCATTTTGATTCAAAATGGCCTGTTAGGAACCTTGCTATGTCTTGACAGCGCTAATTGTTACCAGCCCATGCCTAGATGTTACCAGTTTGCTTTAGGAAATACTCACTAAAAAGTGAGGTGTTTTTTTTTTCTCTTTGAAGCAACTCTTAAACCAGACAGATAAGACCTGCACTATGTGAAATCCATCCTCACCGTGCATCTTTACCACAAGCGCATGGTTGCCTGGCAACTGGCTCATAGCAAGATGCATCTTACACACAGCTTGGCAAGAAGGGAAAAAAAAAATTTGGTTAAAAAGAATATTTTTTTTTTCTTTTGACTTCAGTGCAAACTGTTTATTCATCTCCCTTCCCTCCACTTAAGTCACTGAAATGCATCACGGAGTTTGTAGAATCCCACATTGCATTTTGAGCGTGTGACCGATTTGGTCCTTTGTGAGATGTGTGATGTTTTTAAAAGATGTGTCCGTGTTTCACTGAAACCATTCATTCCTGTTTGAATGCCAGTGGGATAAGACTGTCATCAGTAATGGTGACCTATTGCAGTGGGAGACCCCCCTGTGAAACCACCGGTGGGAACCACGAGGCCACTGCTACCGGACAACACGGAGGAGCCTGCACAGAAGCTAATGACTGACAGCAACCCAGCTTACTGTTCTGCCAACAAGGAAGAGACTTATTGGTAAAACAACAACAACAAAACAGTTCTGGGAGGACTTTGATATGTTACGCCCTCTGACGTTATTATTATTTTATTTTCCTGTTTCGGAATCGAAGGGGGCGATTTCAAAAAAAAAAAAGAAAAAAAATGGTCCTTACGGAGAAGGTTTATGACATAAACATTGTTCCTGTACATACAATAACTGCAGCACATCTGGGCCAAGTGGCTCTGTCCACACATCTGTCTTTTGATGGCGAGTCGGGTATCAAGGTGGATGCTATGGTAGCTACGTAGCGTCGTGACACTCGGCATCAACCCCTTTTCTAGCTGTGGTATCTCCTTTCCATCGCAATAAGTGTATTAAGACGTATCCGTTGAGGCACTTTGTGTTTTTGAAAATGGAGTGTTAATCGTATCAGATACTCTACTTAAGGTATATACAGCGTAGAGAGACATAATGTGCTAAGCTGAATAAATACAACATCACAGTCGTCTATGCTTACTTCTTATTTGGTGACATACATCGGGCCCCGTCCACGCTAACACCGGTATTTCTATTCTTTTTTTGTTTACATTTCCCTTCAACACACAAACCCAATTTTCAATTGGAAATAATTTGAGATTTTAAAATCTAGTCTGTTTGGGGTGTTCACATGCACACTGGATTTAGGTAATATTAGCCCATTGCAGCTCAATTCACCCCTTTGCCTTGTATTGCCTTTCAGTCCCTTCCTGTATTCATTTCAGATATTTAAACTGTATCTTATATAATTTATATCCTTAAACAATTATATGTTTGATTAATTTTGTTGTAGTTTAGTATTTTCATAAATTAAAAAATAAATGGACATAAAGATGAACAGGGTAAACCAGACTTCCTGTTCCCTGAAATCAGTTGCTATGTAAAAAATTTGAGTTTATGATACTACATCAGACACAAAAAGTTATACAGCACAGTTTGTTGACCGATAGTTTTCGTTGGAGTGATATAAACTCATTTTCTCCTACAAAATGAGTCAAATAAGGAAATTGTAATTGTATTCCCTTGTCTGGACAGGTGAATCGACACACGATCAATGAAATTGGATGGCACCATTTCATATCCAAAAAAAATAAAATCAGGTTAAAAATTTATCAAAACTTTAAAGGTATTATCAGTGAAATGATTTGCACCTGAAGAAGAAACACAACAGTCCAAAATGTTAAAATAAACATATAAACACAAATCTCTGTTCCACATCTATGTTCATTCAGCTTCAAACGTAATAGAAAACATTATCCCTATAACTGCTTTAGCCGTGCTCATTATCTTCCTTGAAAATTAAATCTAGTAAATGTTGACAATATTGCCACCTACTGCTGCCGAATTGGTATAGCAACTTTTCTTATTGGAATTTTACAGATTTAAAGAGGGGGAAAAAAAAAAGATCAGTTAAAAAAATATATATATATATATATGGCGTAGCGTAGCTGGGGCCTCGGTAGGCTAAGTCACAAACGTGAGTGTGTATGTCTATATGCGTCCCAAAAACTCTACTGGCTGGAGAGCTGGGGTTTGAAACACTAGGTCCGGGGAGACCAGTGAGTGGACCTGATGCTGAATCTTCCAGTTAATGTTAGCACAAGCGCTCTCCCTGCGATGCAGCTACCATTGTAGAAGTCTCCCCCCCACCCCCCACTTCCACAAACCCCAGCCACCAATGCCTACCAGGTGCATTTAGTGCTGCAGATTTTTTTCTCTCTTTGCAAACCAAAATGACTCTTAACATTACTCCTCATTATTTCTGGTCGCTACAGAAAAAAGAAAACAACTGCATGACTTGATTCTTCCAAGCTATGTTTCCTCCCCTCCTCTACCCAACCCCCCGCCCTGTTATGGGGACGGAGCAAAAAGTGTAGCAGAAATTTCACCGCGTTCCGAAACGGGACTTCTACAGCGGTACGCGTCTGCACTGTAGCAACCCTGTGTACCCACACAATCAGAACGGCTTTGCAATACACAAAACGGGGAAGGAAGGAAGAAAAAAAAAAAAAAAAAAGCACCGACCCACACTGTGATTTCAGCAGCCAGTTAAAGTAGGAACAGAAACGGAAAAGCCAGGAACAAAAATAAAACGAAGCCCCCCAAAAACCGGCTGTTTGTTTGGTAGAGACCTGCGCAGTTGTAGGTTAGCTGTTCGAAGTTATCGCCCCGTATACACAATCCTCCTTTTGTAGTGACCACACGCTGCTTTACTCTTTTGAACTGTCAAAGGAGAACCGTTCTTGTGTAACTCTAGGATGATGTTGTGACTTGAAAACAAACGAACAACAAGAAAAGGAAAAAAAAGGGTGTTTATTTTTTTTTGAATCCAGAACATGTATTGTTGTGTCTTGCTGTTTGATGACTACATTGCTCTGAACGGTAGAAGTCATGGTAGTCTGATGGTGTGCTTCTCCATCGTGCGTTCAAACCGTTGACGCTTTTGACCCGAGTTCACATTTCGTACGTTTTACTGTTCTAGTTTTAAGTGTGTACTTGTGGAGCTTTTTGTTGTCATTCTAAAATGCATGCTGAAAAAAAATAAATAAATAAAAGTCACTATGTCAATCTGTACAAAAAAAGTTGAAGAGATGACCTGTATATCATTCTGTGTATAGAATTAAGGTAAATGCTATGTGAAAGACTCACATAAACTATTTATCTTTTACTTGTTGATCTCTATTTGATTTGTGTCGCTGTTTTTTCGCCTTTACAATTATTATAAATTACTGAAATACAGTCAGCTGCCAACTAACCTTAGTTAGCAAAGATGCTAGTTAAAGTTAGCGTCATTGCTCGCTAACTGTAAAGATGAATTCATGACATAAGATAATGCAGAATTTCGGGTTATCAATTCCCCTTGTTTTATAAGCCTATTTTTTTATTATTTAGCTCGTTTTAAAACTAAATAAAAGGTAGTGCTAGTAATTATAGCAAAAAGTGGGACAATTACCAATAGCTAAATGCTAACATGGTCAAAATAAGCGTCTTATATTAAGTCCGTCACAGAGCTAGTAAGTCTCCGCTGAAGGAAAAAGGTAAGTTCAACATCGTCATGAACAAACACATCGCCTGAGAAACTTTAATTATAGTGAATGCTAATCAGTAACATTAAAAACAGCGTTTTTTGTGCAATTAATTGTAATTTTATCTTTGTGTCCTCTAGCATTTTGCCAGCTGACAATATTTCTAAGTTGCTTTGTGATCAGGTGGATTATTGAATTAATATAGCGCTTGATTCCTTAGGAGCTGATTGGAAAAAAAAAAGACCCACAAAGATTGAAAGTTGAAAGACTAAATAAGAATTTACCTGTATTGCACCATACATATATTGTACCTGTATTGTACCATACAGGTACCTGTATTGTACCTGTATTCAAAATACTTTGCATAACAAACAGATTAAATTGCCTATAAATGTATTAATTATGTGGAAATAGATAGTACTATAGAAATTATAAGAACTGATCAAATAGTTTGATAAACTCCCTTAAGAAAAGTACACTATTATCTGAGCTATAGGTACGTTTAGATATTGAATGCAAGTAGTCTGAGATCACATCCCTGAGGAAACCCATATGTGATTTATGTTAGCAAAAATGTAAAGGAAAAACTAATTCCATTTACCGAAAAGAAACGGCGAGCAAAATCCTAACCCTTGATCAGTGTTGCTCTGTTTGAGTCTTTCTGATCCGAGTGGTGAAACATGAAGGAGTGCGACATGTGGCCTTGCCTAACACTTTACCACACCACCAAATCCAGGTTGCTCGTGCTGAGACGCAGACAGCCCTCTCCTGTGTTCTGTTGAAATTCTTGTTTTGCTTGCAGAGTGGAAGGAGAACGCCTCCCTGAGCAGAGAATTCGGAGTGCAAATGCGTGCGCAGCACTTCCAGGGCTCTCACTCCCTCAGCAGGGAACGCAAAGTGAATTGCTGCCGAACTTCAGAGAAGCGGAATGTTTACAAGGAACGACACGTAAACAAGAATTATGCATGCAGGGCTCCAGCACGTTTTCGCTGTAAAGAAATTCAATATTTTTACTGACGCAAAGTTCCAGAGCTTAAAACACTAATTTTTAAAGATGAATGTGAGAACCAATAAAAGTACAGTGAGCAAAATCTGTAACTGTGGGACTTGAAAAGGAATAAATAACAAACAGCGGGATACTGGGCACAACACAAGGAAATGAGGAAGCAGGAAGTCAGTTCAGGAGTTCAGGAAGTGAGGTGGAACAAAAGGAAGTGTTTTATTTTATGGTAGTTTAATTTCATTTTTACTTAGTATTTTGGCTACTAAGTAACTTTCCAGTACTTCAACTGGACAGCTGGGTTATTTTGTATGCTGCTCAAGAACATCAGTGCTGGATTTAACTTCATTTATTGTTATTGAATGCATTTCATAAGTAATATATGAAACTGAAAACAATTTGGCAGTTATGTTCTGATAATCAGGCGATGATTGGTAATATTGATCCAAGTAACAAATCTATTGTTGCACAACAGATTTAAAGGGTGAAGGTTGCAAATTCAGTTTCCTAGAAGGAGGGAAAAGATAAAGAAATCTCTAAAACCAGAAACTGGATTTGTCCTCCGTTGATTTCTCCTCCAAGTTTGGTTGGAGATAATCCTGCCCTCGCTGCCCATCCTCTGGTTCACATCCACCGATCAGCCACACTGCATCCTCCGCGAGACATCCCGACTATCTTTACTCCAGTTGTCATGGATACAGTCACAAACGTGCCAAAGCGATGTAACCAGCCAAAGCTGCGGAGTGTGTTTTGTTTTATTTTTTTTATTTTTTTATTTATTTATTTTGAGACTCCCCTTCACCTCTCTCGACCTTCTTCCATTCTAACTCGCTGTCTGCAAACAGACGGGAGAGGCGGGGTTTGCCAGCTGCTGAAAATCCAAAATAGCAAATTTGTGACATGAATATTGCATTGGAGTTCAAAAGCAGAGGCAAATTCATCTCAACCAGGACTGGCTATTAAATGTAGGATATTGACGTATGTGAGGGTATTTTTTTATATTAAAATGTATTTTGTCAAGTGGACTTTAGAACAAGCTTAAAAGGGCAGCAGCTCAGGGTTCCAATTTTTGGAGCGCCCCAAAGATTTTTTTCTTTTCCTTTTGTTTTAATGTAATTTATAATAATTTAAAGCATTGCACTTTATATGGCACTTATAGACCCAAATCTTCTGAGTTATGTTATAATCTACAATGCGTCAGTTTATACTTGCTGACCACCTATACTTTAATTTGCATTAGTAAAAGAATGTTTTCCTTAGTGAGTAATAGGGCACCAAAACTGGCTCCAGCCCCAGGAGCTCAGCACTGCCCCCTATCAGTGCATAGAGGTACTTCCTGTCTCCCCCTGTGCATTAAACCCTTCCGCTGTCTTAACGCCAGCACTACAAAAGTCGCAGTCAGACCGTCAGTTCCCAAAACAACACAGAAGAAAACCTCGACCGTGCACAGAGTAAAGAACTGGTGGCATCTCTTAAGGCCGCAGGAGGGTTAAAAGCGCCAAACACACATTGCTAACAGCAGCCTGACCACAACATTGGTTGAAACTAGTGTGAGATAACTTTTCGGGTAAATAAAATGCAGTGATATTGCATTCTATTAAATCCCAGTAAGGTGTGTTGATGTAATCTCCCATTAGTCATGTTGTGCAGACGAACCAAAGATGGTGGATGTTATGTTTTTTTGCACTGTGGTGTGGCGTTTCATTCCTGCCTCAGTGCTGATAAATGCCTCATAATCCGACTGTAATTACTGATGATGATGGAGTGAGTCAGGCACTGGAGTGGGAGCTCAGTTTAGGGCTTTGCGTGTGCTCGGAAAATATTAAATATATAAATTTAATAAACAAAAAAAACCACTACATTATTCACAAACGGACATTGAGCCCCTTATTGACAGGCAAAAGGGCAGCTTGTAGTTGCCTGTGTTAAGTGCCGGTACAAACACCAGAAAAAGAAAGATGTTTTTTTTTTTTTTTTAATGCAAAAATGCTAAAAAGAAAAAAAGAAATGGAGAATTTGACTCGAGCTGCAGGGGTAATGATCCTGATGTCAGCTGCACAGGAAACCAGCACTCCAGTGGTCCTATCCAGCTCTTCTCTTCTCTTCTCTTCTCTTCTCTTCTCTTCTCTTCTCTTCTCTTCTCTTCTCTTCTCTTCTCTTCTCTTCT